>MCJB01021952.1:439446-481876 GCA_002018475.1 Nicotiana obtusifolia | reverse complement strand
AGCTGCTCTGCCTCTGCCACGACCACGACCGCATCCACGGCCTCTGGTGGCCTCAGTGGGTGGTACTGGTGGTCATCCACCTCGTCCGGTTGTTCGCGGCCTCACCATCTGTGATAGAACAGGATAGCAGAAGTTTTAGCATTCGGATCAACAAGTTCGCACGACAAGAATTTCAAGCATATGGAATTTTCCTAAAAAGGTTCCGCAGCTTCTCGAAGATAAGTACAGACGTCTCCGTACCGATCCGAGAGACTCTACTAAACCCGCTCATGACTCGTGAGACCTATGGAACCTATGCTCTGATACCAAGCTGTCACGACCCTAACCCCGAACCCAGTCGTGATGGCGCCTCTCATGAAGACAAGGGTAGCCGACTCAACAAAATCTCAATTTAAGCAGTTAATTTAACAAGGAGACAGTACTAGCAAAATTTAATAACAGTAAATTGCGGAAACATAGCTAACCATCCCGACAACAGCCCAAACTGGGGTGTCACAAAATCATGAGCATATATGGATCCTACTACTAGTCTAATATATATATATATAAAACATTTGGCACAATTGTTTGAAGAGTGTGGAAACAACAAGATAATAGAGATACGGGGCTGCGGACGCCAACAACTATCTCGTAGTCTCTGAATCACCGCTCTGACAGTCGTTGTCAATGCCTCGGAGCGGAATCAATAATGCCTGAATCTGCACACATGGTGCAGGGAGTAATGTGAGTACTTCCAACTTAGTGAGTAATAATCATAAATAATGGTGGAAAGCAAGAAACCACACAAAGCACAAGGTATTCAATAATGAAGTAGTTAAAACATCGTTCGCAACAGAAAATCAGTGAGAAATCCTAGTCAAATCTCTTTTCAACAGGTGAAAACTTGAAATCCTTTTTGGTAAATAATGTAAAGTAAATATCGCCCCTCGGGCTCAGTATCATTTAAACCACAGTATCGGCTCCTCGGGCATATCACATGGTACAACATCCGCCCCTCGGGCTATGTTTCAAATCACAATATCAGCCCCTCGGGCTATATTTCACATCACAATGGGTACCCGCGCTCACTGGGGGTGTACAGACTCCGGGAGGGGCCCCTTACGGACCAAGCGCTATATCACATCTCGTGGCAGCGTGCCACCCGTTCCCATTTACATTATATCTCGTGGCGGCGTGCCACCCGTTCCCATTTACATTATATCTCGTGGCAGCATGCCACCCGTTCCCATTTACATCATATCTTGTGGTAGGCGCACCACCCGCTCCCATTTACATCATTTAAAACGTCATTTAAATCTCAAACCGAATAAAAGTGGCTGAGTTGTAAAACAGTGGAAAACATGACTGAGTTCAAGTAATGAATCAAAACAATGATAAATACCCCCAAAGGGTTCAAATAACCGGCACGAAGCCCAAATATGGAAATCAGCACAAAACATGATGATATCAAATAAGTTTCAATCAAATACATAGTAAGAATCATCAATCGGGACGAACCAAGTCACAATCCCCAGTAGCAAATGACCCCACGCTCATCATCGAGCGCCTGCCTCACCTCAATATAGCAATACGATGTGCAATCCGGGGTTTCAAACCCCCAGAATATCATTTACAATCACTACTCACCTCGAACCGGCTAAATTCTTAGCTGGCGACGCCTTTGCCATTTGAATTGGCCTCCGCGCATGTCGAATCTATCCAAAATTAAAACTAATATGTCACAACATGCTGGGGCAACAAAGCCCTCGCGAAAACAATCAATAAATACTAAGAAATCCCGAAATTAGCAAAACCCGAGCCCCGGGGCCACTTCTCCAAATTCAGTACTTTTTACCTCAACGGGTTCCTTAACTCCTCACGAGTTCAACCATACGAAATTTATTGAATTCCGACATCGGTTCGACCTCCAAGTCTTAAAATCTAAGCATAAGGGTTTTTTTATAAATTTTCCAACTTAAATCACCAATTACATACTAGAATATCAATATTTGGGTAATTTGACCAAGATTGAGTTAGGAAAACTTACCCCGATGTTTACCTTAAAAATCTCCCAAAAATCCCTTCAAGATTAGTTGCAATCCGAGCTCTATAGCTCCAATTATGTTTAGGATGGCCAAAGTCCCCTCTTTCAAGAATTTGTCCAAGAAGGTCTCCTTTGGATATGTTCTCAAGGCTGATTTTGCTGTGATTTAGGGTTTTTTGGAGGTGTTTCTCTTAGTTGGTAACGAAAATGGGTTTTGCATGGCAAATGGGCACCGGGTTCTATTTTTAAAGGGTAAAAAATCGAGACAAAAACGCCCCTGTCAGGCTTAAAATGCGATCGCATATCTATCGCATAACAGATATGCGATCCGCATATTTGACGCGACCATCGCAAAGGCAGCCCTAGCCTTCACCGCAATTCAGCACGAAGCATGGTTTTTTGGTCAGCATGTCAAAAATGCGACTGCATTTTCGACATTGATTTCTGTCCAGAAATTTGCTTCGGTCTGCGGTCTCACTGTGCAAAATATGCGGTCCGCATATTAGAAATACGACCGCATTTCACACCGCATTTTTGACCCGGATCTTGCCCAGAAATCTGTTTGAGTTTGCTATCCCATTGTGAGATATGCGGTCTGCATTTGAGGAATGCGACCGCATTCTCGACTCTGGTTTTTCTGTAAATTTTCCTTCCAACGATGAAATAGTCCGTTTAACCACCCAAAACTCACCCGAGGCCACTGGAACCTCAACCAAACATGCCAACATATCCCATAACATCATTCGAACTTGTTCCAACCTTCCGAACGCTCAGAACAACCTATCAACACCAATTTCGCGTCGGATTCAAGCCTAAGGATTTCAAAATCTTCTAAGTCGCTCTTTTGATCTAAACCCAACCAAACCACGTCCGAATGACCTGAAATTTTGCACACGCATCCCGAATGACATATCGAAGCTATAGAAACTTTTGGAATTCCATTCCGACCCTCGGATCAAAATCTCGCCTATCAACCGGAAATCGCCAAAATTCTAACTTCACCAATTCAAGCCTAATTCTACACCGGACCTCCAAAACCAATTCCGATCACGCTCCTAAGTCATAAATCACCTCCCAAAACTAACCGAATCATCGGAATTCACATCCGAGCCCTCTAACTTATAAGTCAACATCCGGTTGACTTTTACGACTTAAACCTTCTTGAAAGAGACTAAGTGTCTCATTTCTTACCAAATCCACCTCGCACTCAAACTACTTGACGTGATTATAAAACACAGCTAACGAAGCATAATAAGGTAGAAATGGGGAAAACGGAGTGGTAACTCATGAGACGACTAGCTGGGTCGTCACATTATATAGTATAACCTATCAAATGAAAGATCTTCGAGTCTAGTTTATAAATCTTCAAACCGTTGATCATTTGGATATTTCCACAAGGAGTTATGAGCGTTTTAACAGAAGGTGTACAGTAAGGGAAAATGGTAAGAGAATCTACAACCTGTACAGCGCAGGTACAACTCGATGAAGCCTGGGCAGAATGTTTTTAAGCCTTCTTGTCCGCGATTTTGGGTATATTTTCACCCATAGTTGCTCATTTTTGGAGGTTCTTGAAGGAAATTAATGAGGGATTCAAGGAGAATCGATTGGAGGTAAGAAATTCGGACCTAAAACTTGTTTATATTGTGAAATCTACCTAGAAAATCATTGAAGTCTTGCTAAAAATGGAAGAAATAGAGCTTGGGATTTTAAAATTTTAATTGGGTATTTGGAGGACCATTTGGGTCGGATTTGAGAACTTTTGATATGTACGAACTCATTGGGAGATAAGGAACCCGTTGATGTGAAAATTTTTGAGCTTCGAGAAGTGGGCCCGGGGCTCAGGTTTTGCTTATTTCAGAATTTTTGGTATTTTTCGATTGTTTTCTCTTAGGCTTTGTCCCCTCAGCATATTGTGACGTATTCGTTTTGATTTTAGATAGATTCGACGCACGTGGAGGCCATTTCGAGGGGCAAGGGCTTCGCGGGCTAGAGATTTAGCCGGCTCAAGGTGAGTAGTGATTGTAAATGATGTTCTGAGGGTTTGAAACCCCGGATTGTACATCGTAGTGCTATATTGAGGTGAGGCACGCGCTTCGCTGATGAGCGTGGGTCGTTTACTACTGGGGATTGTGACTTGGTCCGTCCCGATTGATGATTTTTACCACGTATTTGACTGAAAGTTATTTGTTATCATCATGATTTGGGCTTATTGCCATATTTGGGCTTCGTGCCAATTATTTGAACCCTTCGGGGATTTTTATCACTGTTTTCTCACTATTTTGACTTATTATTTGAACTCAGTCATGCTGTTTTTCACTGTTTTACAACCCAGCCACTTTTACTCAGTTTTGAGACTTAAATAATATTTTAATGATGTTTTTGGGCTGGGAACTACTATTTTACTATGCCCGAGGGGCTTGTGATGATTTTCTGACTAAGTGCAGCCGAGGGCCAGATGTGAGGATATACTAAGTGATATGAGGCCGAGGGCCTGAGATACTTTATATGCCACGAGGTGTCTTGTGACTGATATGAGGCCGAGGGCCTAGATTTGATGCCACGAGGTTGCTTGATATTGCGCTTAGGCCATAAAGTGCCCCTCCCGGAGTTTGTACACCCCTAGTGAGAGCGGGTACCCATTGTGATGTGAGATATAGCCCGAGGGACTTATATTGTTCCATGTGATAGCCCGAGGGGCTGGTATTTTTTTGAGATTTGAGCCCGAGGGGCTGGTACTGTTCTGCGATATTGCCCGAGGGGCGGAATTGTTGATAAGGAGATTTTACTTGATTTCTCATTGATTTACTGTTTTCAATGATGTTTTATTGCTTCCTTATAGAATGCCTTGTGCTTTACGTGCTTTCTTACTTTCAGTCGTTATTTATATTTATTACTCCCTAGGTCTGAGTACTCACATTACTCCCTACACCATGTGTGCAGATTCAGGCGTTGTTGGTTCCGCTCTGAAGTGCCGACTCCTCCCGTCTAGGCGGTGATTCAGAGACTACGAGGTAGCTGTTGGCGTCCGCAGCCCCGTATCTCCCTTATCTTATCGTTTCCATGTTTTTCAAACAGTTGTGCCAGATATTGTATTTAGTAAACTTGTATCAGGATTCATAGTTGCTCATGACTTATGACACACCGGTTTGGGCTGTGTCGGGATGGTTTCTATTATGGTTAGCTATATTTTCGCGAATGATTGCTATTAAATCATGCTTAAATTGTTTTCATGTTAATTAACTGAAATGAGGTTTTGGTTAAATCGGCTGGCCTTATCTTCACGAGAGGCGCCATCACGATCGTGTTCGGGGTTAGGATCGTGACACTCATATGAACCGAAACCAAATCACCAGGCTCGAAGATAACTGGGTTTCGACCTTTATTTCTTCGTAAAGTTGTTTGCTCATTCATCCTCTCAATTGCAAGTCTCGTATGCTCGTTAATAGTCTTCATCAAATCAGCTTTCTTTTTTCCATCAAGACTAACCATCTCATTAGTAGGAAAAGGAAATAAGTCAAAGGGTGTAAGGGGGTTAAAACCATAAACAACTTCAAAAGGAGAATAATCAGTAGATGAATGAACAGTTCGACTGTAAGCAAATTCTACCAGAGGCAAGTGATCCTCCAAGAAGTTAATTTTCCTTTTAGAACAACCTTTAACATATTTCCTAAGGTTCTATTTACTACCTTGGTTTGTCCATCGGTTTGTGGATGACAAGAAGTAGAATACAATAATTTTATTCACAATTTTCCACAAAGCACACACAAAAAGTGGCTTAGAAACTTAGCATCCCTATCACTAACAATAGTTCGAGGTATACTATGCAATAACAACTTCTCTAACAAATAAATCAGCAACATGAGAAGCATCATTAGTCTTTAAACAAGGAATAAAACGAGCCATTTTTTAGAAGCTATCTATTACAACAAAGATGCTATCCTTACCATACCTTGTTCTTGGCGGTCCTAACACAAAGTCCATAGAAATATCAATCCAAGGTGAAATAGGCACATGTAATAGTGTGTATAACCATGTGGCAACACTTTAGATTTAGCGTGTTTGCATGCAAGGAATTGAGCACAAAATCTTTCTACATCTTTTCTCATATTTGGCCAAAAGAAATTTTCAACAAGGACGTCAAGTGTTTTAGGCACAGCGAAGTGTCCCGTAAGCCCCCCATAATGTGCTTCCCTCACAAAAACTTCCCGCACAGAACAATTAGGGACACAAAGCTTATTCTCTTTAGAACAAAACCCATATTTCAAATTATACTTCTCAAAGGGCCTATTTAAACATGTCGAAAATGCTACATCAAAATCAGAATCATCAACATATAAATCCTTAATATGATGAAATCCCATCAATTTAGAAGTAAGAGTAGAAACAGCAGCGTACCTTCTTGAAAACGCATCAACAACTATTTTATCTTTACCTTGCTTGTAGCTAATCTCATAAGGAAATGTCTCAATGAATTCAACCCATTTGGCATGTCTTCTACTCAATTTACCTTGACTTTTCAAGTATCTTAAATACTCACGGTCAATTTTTATCACAAACTCCTTTGGCCACAAATAATGCTGCCATGTACCAAGAGCCCTTACCAAGGCATACAATTCTTTGTCATAAGTAGAATAATTAAATGCAGCCCCAATCAACTTCTCACTAAAATAAGCGATTGGTTTAGAATCTTACATTAAAACAGCCACAATACCTCTACCACATGCATCACATTCAATTTCAAAGGACTTATTAATATCAGGTAATTGTAACAAAGCAGCATAACACAATTTATCCTTCAAAATATTAAACGCATGCTCTTGTTCTTTTTCCCAATTAAATACCTTATCCTTCTTAATGAATTCACTTAAAGGTGCAGCAATTTAACTAAAATCTCTAACAAATCTCCTATAAAAGCTAGCAAGTTCATGAAAACGTCTAACTTCAGTAATGCTCTTAGATGTAGGCCAATCTTTGATCGCTTTGATTTTATCTTCATCTACCTAAACACCTCTAGAACTCACTATAAAGCCTATGAAAACTACCTTATCTACACAAAAAGGACACTTGGATTGATTTGCATACACTTGTTGCCCCCTAAGCACATTACAAACTTGTTTCAAATGTTCGACATGCTCTTCTAAAGATTTAGAGAAGATCAGAATATCATCAAAATAAACGACTACAAATTTTCCATGGAAATCCTTAAAGATATGGTTCATTAACCTCATGAAAGTACTAGGTGCATTAGTTAACCCAAACAACATCACTAACCATTCATACAATCCATATTTAGTTTTAAAAGCAGTTTTCCATTCATCTCTAGGATTCGTTCTAATTTGGTGATATCCACTCTTCAAATCAATTTTACAGAATATTTGAGAACCATGCAATTGGTCAAGCATATCATCTAAACGAGGAATAGGATGGCGATACTTTACCGTTATTTAATTAATGGCGCGACAGTCCACACACATCCTCCAAGTGCCATCCTCTTTGGCACCAAAAGCACCGGCATAGAACAAGGACTCATGCTTTCTCTTATAAATCCCTTATCAAGCAGCTCCTCTACTTGTCTTTGCAATTCTTTTATTTCTTCGGGATTGCTCCTATAAGCAGGCCTATTAGGAATTTGTGATCCCGGCATAAAATCAATTTGATGCCCTATTCCTCTTAAAGGTGGTAAACCTTTAGGAAGATCCTCAGGAAAAACATCTTCCAAATCCTGTAAAAGGTTAGAAATAACACTAGGCAAAGAGGATGTTAGTGAATCATTATTAAGCAGAACTTCCTTATAAGTGAGCAAGATAATAGGCAGCGCCTCTTAATTTTCAATTAAATGCTCTTTGGCTTTTGCAAGGCTCACTTTTTTTTTTCAATCTTAGCCTCTTTCCTCTCACCAACGCTTTTTTTTTTTTTGTTTTCACTTTTCCCCAACTTTTCCTTTCTCTCAGTGCTGCCCTCTCTCTCCTCACACCTCACTTCATATTTTCCCTCTTTTTTTCCCCCTTTGTCTCTTGTTTTGATCCCTCCCCATGTTTTCCCGTTGATTCTTTCATCTTTTTTTGATCTTCATACACTTGGGAAGGGGTTAAAGGTGCAAGAATGTACTTCTTGCCATTATGCTTAAGAGAGTATATATTTTTCCTCCCATCGGGAAAAGCACTCCTATCATACTTCCACGGGCACCCCAACAAGATATGACAAGCTTGCATGGGTACTATATCACATAGAACTTCGCCAGCGTACCTTCCAATCTTGAAGAGAACTATGCATTGCTTATTCACCTTGACCTCTCCACTATCATTTAACCATTGCAACCTATATGGTCTAGGGTGCTTCGTCCATTCCAACCCTAACGTTTCCACCAAGTATGTACTCACAACATTAGCACAACTTCCATTATCAATTATCGTAGAACAAATTTTGTCTTTAATCCCACATCGAGTAGTAGAGGTTTTAGGCATAAAATGCTTAGCCCCCTCCCTGGATTCCAATTTACTCCTGCCCTTGTCTTCATGGAATTTAGGAGTATGAGTCTCCTCAGATTTCGGCCATTGCTTCTTTGAAATGGTAGTTGCCGGCTTCTCCATGCGCTAGATTGCATCCTTTTGTTTTGTCTTTCTACCTTTATAGCTAATTCAACTAACTTATCTAAAGTTACATATTGTTGTAATTCTACTACATCAACTATTTCCTTATTTGAACCATTCAAAAACCTAGCCGTCGTAGCCTCTTCTTCCTCCATACAGTTAGCTTGGATCATAGCTATATCCAAAGCCTTAAAGTATTCATCCACAGACATGGACCCTTGCTTTAAAGTTTGAAGACATTGCGATAAGTCTCTTTGAAAGTATGATGGCACAAATCTCTTCCTCATTACCCACTTCATCTCAACCCAAGTAGCATTTAAGTGCTTGTCCTTCTTGCAATCTGTCCTAGAAAGCTTTTTCCACCAAATTGCTGCATAGTTAGAAAACTCAACAGCAGGAAGATTAACCTTCTTACTCTCAGAATAGTTGTGGCAGTCAAAGATGGCTTCAACCTTTCTCTCCCAATCAACGTACAAGTCTGGATCTCTTTTTCCCTTGAAAGATAGCATCTTTATCTTTACACTACTTATATTATCATCTTCTAGTCTTCCTCTTTGTCACCTCCTATCTCTTCCTACCCTATCAAAATCAATATCATCATTAAAATCATCTATAAAGTTTTCTTGATTTACAATGGGGCAGGGGGTACATTTCTGCTAGCTTGGGGTCTAGCATTATTTTCCCTCCTAAGTTCAGCTATTGTAATATTTTGCTCATCAATGGTGTCCCTCATCTCTTGGAATTGCAAATTCCACCTTTCAAATTTTTGGTGCATAGCTTGCAAGGTGAAATCATTCCTTCCTTTGATTTTGGCTTCTTGAAGAACACTTTGTCACATCATTACCTGTACGAGACATTCTGAACAAAGCAATATATATCTATCTCTCAATTTGGCTTTTCCCTTTGATGTTCTCACCTCTCTTGCCTTTCCCCACTCAATGAAACTCTTGATCGTTAATCTTTGGGTTTATTAATAAACCCTTCTAGCCACAATCCTTAGTGATAAGAATATGAAGTTAGGAAAAGAAAGAAAAGTGAATGACCAACCTACAAAGAATAAGAACTGGTTAGTAGGAAAAAAAATAGTAAAGAATTTACAAAACCCAAAACCCACAAGAATAATGAAAGAAGTTTTTTTAATCTTCAAGAACAAGGATCCCCTCTTAGTCACCGAATACAGCACACGCCCATCTGGTTCTTGGCTGAATTACCCCTAGTATTTCCTTTTCCTAGTCAAAAATACACCGCCAACGTACCGATAACCAGAAGCCGCACAAACAGACAACTATGCGATCTAATTGTAAACGGTGGGGCTCTCCCCCACTTAACTCTAAGCCACCGTTACATAATGTAGATCCCACAACGATTCCTCCTTCTCAATTACCATGATCTCACACCATTAACATGGCAGACTTGTCGAAGTCTTTGTTAAGCTTTTCATGAACATCCTGTATCACAAGTCATGGTCACACATTCGACCTCTTGCTAGGTAGCAAGTACTATACCTCGCGGGAGCTTCAACGCCACCGCTAACCTGCTCACAGGAGATAACCCACCTGTGGAATTCCTTACCGACATCTTCTAACGACGCTACACTAGGTACAACTACCCCGTAATCAGCAAATTCTCCTGAGCTCATGCTCGCCCACCAGCTGTATGAGTCTGCTCCTTCCCTATTGGCATCAACCGGAAGTTTAACAATACTTTATGAACTCAAGTCATGTTGCACCTGAAACGATAATCAGATCTTCACACCCCTATTCATTTCAAACAACTCCTTTCCTCCATATTCGATCTTTCTTCGTACAAAAACCATCACTCTAAATAGAATACGTAGGCCAAATCACCTTCCATCGTGATTACCAAATCGTTCTACACTTTCTCAAGGCACGCGGCTATCCTACCGCAGAATCCATATGCTAATCTATCGCTCTTGTTTCGGTTAAACCATCTCCTTTAAGTAACTTTTCAACCTCTACTTCTCATTCTTGGCCTACTAGTACTTCAACCACCATGAAGCACTTCCTACCATGTCATTCCTCACACTTCGCTGCTCACGTGTTGCATCAAATCGAAATCCATCTCTACAGCACCCGAACCAATAAAATGTTACCGACTCTAAGCCTCTTCGAAGATCATCTTTCTCGAGCCATTCACACTAGAAATACTAAATCGATTTTTGAACCGCTGCACAGAGCTATCTCTGGCAACCACCCCTCAGGCACCATTTCACAACACCATGCCCCGAAGGCAAATTCCAAGAAGACCGTATCACCGACGAACCATAATACAGTCAAACAAAAACGACGACACCGCATCACATTGAAAGTCCCATCATGCTTGAAAATATCAAGTCTTGTTACTTCATCAACCCAACATGGACATCTATAGTCCGACTGCCTTTCCTTCGCTGGAACATAAGAACACCCTTCCACAAGACAACGATAATAGCCTGCCCGAACACGCATCTGGCACCACGTCTGTAGTACCACTACACTCTTCGACGCCCAATTGATAACAAGCGCTTCGCTCCGCATAAGATTGAGTAGAAAGGAAATAAAGGCATAAGCCTCAATAGAATCAAACCGCACGATAAGGATATCAAGAATATGAAGTTTTTCCTAAAAAGGTTCTGCAGTCTCTCGAAGATAAATACAGACGTCTCCGTACCGATCCGCTAGACTCTACTAAACCCGCTCATGACTCGTGAGACCTATGTAACCTAGGCTCTGATACCAACTCTGTCACGACCCAAAATCCCAACCCGGTCGTGATGGCGCCTCTCATGAAGACAAGGCCAGCAAAACCAACTAAACTTCGTTTAAACAGTTAAATAATACGAAAATAATATAAGTATGGTTAAATAACAGTAATTTGCGGAAAAATATAGTAAACCATCCCGACTACAGCCCTCAGATCGGGGTGTCACAAATTCATGAGCCACTAATGAAATCCTAATAATAAAAATAACTATTACAATATCTTTGGCACAATTGTTTGAAGAAAGTGGAAACAACAAAATAAAAGAGATACGGGCTGCGAACGCCAACAGCTACCTCGTAATCTCTGAATCACAACCCTGACAATAGTAGTAGTCAGTACCTCGGGATGGAACCGATAACGCCTGAATCTGCACACATGGTGCAGGGAGTAATGTGAGTACTTCCAATTCAGTGAGTAATAAATATAAACAATGACTGAAAGTAAGAAACACATAAGACTTAGAGAAATGCACGATGGAACAGTAATAACATGCAACATCTCAAATAGATAACATGAAGTAGATGGAAACAACACCAACACAACCAAAAATGCAATGCAATGCAATGCAATGAGATGCAATGCAAGTCATGACTATCGTGGCGGCGTGCCACCCGTTCCCTAGGTACCCAGCGCTTACTATGGGGGGTTTAGTAGCGCAATATCTCGTGACGGTGTGTCACCCGATCCATGCACATTACATCTCGTGGCGGCGTGCCACCCGATCCAATTAACATTCCGTGGCGGCGTGCCACCCAATCCAATTTACATTCTGTGGCGGCGTGCCACCTGATCCAATTTACATTCCGTGGCGGCGTGCCACCCGATCCAATTTACATTCCGTGGCGGCGTGCCACCCAATCCAATAAAAATCATTTTAAAATATTATTTGAGCTTCAAAACTGAGTTTATGAAATGAATCAATTCAGTAACAGATGCCCCTAAAGGGTTCACATAACTGGCGAGATGCCCAAATATGATTTAGTAAATAATGACAACTAACCCTGAAAGGTTCACATATCCGGGGCGAAGCCCAAATATGGCAAGTAGCCCAAATCACAATGATATCAATTAGATTTCAATCAAGTATGTAGTAGAAATCATCAATCGGGATGGACCAAGTCCCAATCCCCAGAAGTAAACAACCCCATGCTCATCATCGAGCATGTACCTCACCTCAACATAGCACTGTGAGGTGCAAATTCGGGGTTTCGAACCCTCAGGACATCATTTACAAATATTACTCACCTCAAATCGGCTAAATCCTTAGCCCGCGACGTCTTTGCCCTTTGAATTGGCCTCCACGTGTGTAGAATCTATCCAAATTCAGAACAATTACATCACAATATGTTGAGGGAATAAAACCCAAGCAAAAATAATCAAATTTACTAAGAAATCCCTAAATTAGCAAAATCCGAGCCCTGGGCCCACTTCTCAAAATTTAGAAATTATCATCTCAACGGGTTCCTTATCTCCTTACGAGTTCAACCATATAAAATTTGTCGAATTCCGACACCGGATCGACCTCTAACCCTCACACCTAAGCCTTAGGGTTTTCCACAATTTTTCCAACTTAAATCACCAATTAATTGCTAAAAATAGTGATAAACTGAGGTAATTCCTCCAAAATTGAGTTAGGAATACTTACCCCGATGTTTCTCTTGGAAACCCTCCAAGAATTGCTTCAAAACTTGTTTCAATCCGAGCTCTCTAGCTCCAAGTATGTTTAGGATGACCAAAACTCTTCCTTTAAGAATTTGTCCATGAAAATTTCCTTTGGATATAGTTTTGAGGTTGATTTATGGTGATTCTATAGTGTTTGGAGGTGTTCCTCTTCGTGGGTAACGAATATGGGTCTTGTAGGGCAAAATGAACACTGAGTTCTACTTAAAAAGCATCAACAATCGGGTTAAAACACCCCTGTCAGGTCAAAAATGCGATTCTCTAGGCCAAAAATGCGGTTCGCATTTCACCTTTGCGGTTCGCATTTTTTGTCGCAAATCTCGCCCCAAGTTCTGTCTCAGTTTGCGATTTCCAGTTCAAAAATGCGGTTCGCATTTCGCGTTCTGCGGTTCGCATTTCTGACATTTCTGCAGATTTTTCCTTGACACAAAAATAGGCATAACTTTCTCATACGATGTCCGAATTGGACGATTCTTTTTGTTATGACTCCAAAATTTCGATACGGATCTAATGCTTCAATTAAAACCGAATTTGGAGTCTATTTGCATAACATTATACCACTTATTCTTGAAGAGACGACATCGGCACATTCTCGAAATGCCAAAGTTAAACTCCATCAACCATCAAAAATCCATTCGAGGCCCTCGGGACTTCAACCAAGCATGCCAACATGTCCCATAATATTATTCAAACTTGTTCCAACCTTCTGAACGTTCAAACCAACTTATCAACACCAATTCACATTGGATTCAAGCCTAAGGTTTTCAAAATCTTCTAAATCGCTCTTTTGATCTAAACCCGACCAAACCACGTCCGAATGACCTGAAATTTTGCACACAAGTCATAAATCACATATCGAAGCTACAGAAACTTTCAGAATTCCATTCCGACCCTCGGATCAAAATCTCGCCTATCAACCGGAAATCGCCAAAATTCTAACTTCACTAATTCAAGCCTAATTCGACACGGAACCTCCAAAACTAATTCCGATCACTCTCCTAAATCATAAATCCTCTCCCGAAACTAACCGAATCATCGGAATTCACATCCGAGCCCTCTAACTCATAAGTCAACATACAGTTGAGTTTTACAACTTAAGCCTCCTTGAAAGAGACTAAGTGTCTCATTTCTTACCGATTTCACTCCGAATGCAACTTACTCAATTCGATCACATGAAATACGGATAACGAAGAATAATGAGGTGGAAATAGGGGAAACGGAGCGGTAACTCGTGAGACGACTTGTCGGGTTGTCACATTCTCCCCCACTTAAACAAACGTTCGTCCTCGAACGTGCTAAGGACTATTCCGAGGAAATTAAATTTCTGTGTATCATTACACACTCTTGCGGGTGATTCTACGTCACCGTTAATTTAACATGGATCCGACAACGCCTACTCAATTGAAGATTATTTCTTTTATCCACATTTTTAAACTTCAAGCCAAATTTCTCACAGCCCAATTAATTCAACACAGCGTATTAGTCTCAACCGACTGTAGCAACTCGTGCTTACACGCCCATCATATGTATGCCCATAACCACGTCTCTGGTTATAATAGTTGTTCATACTTAATTGCTGCATCATCAATTAACTTCATTTTAACCGAAACCTCGTTTCAATTTTCACAACACTGCCAGCAATTCGCGAGGCATTAAGACCTCATAATCATTTACTAGAATCTACGAGTCACATTCAACGCCAACTAGGCACTCACCTTGTAGGTTAAAACTCAATAATTACAGCAAGAATATGGCTAAATGTGCACATAAATACATAGAAGAATTATCAAATAAGCCTAACAAGCATGGCTCCCTATCAGTACTATAGTACCAATTTAATTCCACACAGGGGGAATTTAAAACACATAATTTTCATCGAAAGGATCTCGGCCTTATATAACTTCCACCGCGGCTTATAGCCCGGTTTAAACTTTTCACATCATATTAAAATGCGAGGATCTCGTCCTTAACTCTGAATCACAAGTAATGCACATCGTGCCAACTGAAATCTATCCATTTCTCCTTTAAAAATTATTTCCTGTAATCGAAATCACGACACATAATAACTCCCACACCGGTAGGGCATATAACTCATAAAGCTTTAATCAATCATCCCGAAATTACATGAAAACCCATTGTAGTGAGTAATAGAAAGTCACTTTTGGACTCATAGCCCTCAATAGTGTACAAAACAAAAAAGATAGACTCGACTAAGGCAATCAAAAACTCCCAACAGGGATAAACACAGTAGTAGAGTACAAATTCACAAACTCACCATATAAGTCGAATTCCCATAATAACATCCTCCGACCACAATAGCTGAAATTTCAGTAATCTGGCGCCCGCAACACATCTCATGACTCATATAAATCCTGTTCCAAATCTCGCAATACTGCCATGACGAAAGAGACGTGTAGGAGCTCGTAGCCACTTACTGAATCAATACTTCATGGAGTCTCTCATCCTGTCAAGAGCCATTACCTCATTCTGAACTGAATATTGATGTTTCCTTTTAATGTACCTTATATAAATCTGATTGCATAGATTTCAGCTCCAATAATCTCATCTCACTCGGTGCAAGCTGCTCACACAATAAGCCACTTCAAACCGAGTCAGCTCTCATATGGCGCCATCAATGCGCCGACAAGCTACAGTTTGAACATGACACATAACGAGGGACAAACTCTGGAAAAGAGTTATCCAGCCCGCGTAATGAATAAATT
The DNA here is from genome assembly GCA_002018475.1 of Nicotiana obtusifolia. Lineage (NCBI taxonomy): Eukaryota > Viridiplantae > Streptophyta > Magnoliopsida > Solanales > Solanaceae > Nicotiana > Nicotiana obtusifolia. The sequence continues at coordinate 466,097 of MCJB01021952.1, read as the reverse complement.
GTCAAACAGATGTTACGAACCCTTCTCAAAGGATGAGAAACAAAATACGCGGGAAGAGGTATAGGGGACCGTACTCAACATAACACTGTTGCGGCACGCAACCCGATCCACACATGATACCGTTGCGCCGTGCAACCCAATCCAGACATGATACCGTTATGCGAGATTAAAAGAATTTCTCATAACCCTTGAACCATTATAGAATGAATACTTCATTGGCTAGAACCCCTTTCACTCAACTCATTTCAGAATAACCATGGCAACATGAAACTGAATTCCCATAACCACAGAGAATACAAACCTCAAGTTGTGGTGTAAACCATCATGACTCTTCCGGAGTCCATTCACACAAAAAAAAAAGAAAAAAAAAAGTCCATTCGAAGCAATATCTCCCTAATCAATCAAGTCATGGTGGCTATCGGGCCAGCACGTACAACCACATACCATATGTAAAACTTCACACGCCGAAGGAACTAATCATTGCCACCATCTCATCGATTTGACCATTACAAACCAACCCAACTTCTTTCAATTTACTCTTGACCTGACTTAGAAATATAATAGCTCCATTCACAACATAGTGAACTCAATTCGCATTCACCTCGAGTGACCCGAATCGCGAGATCACATCTTCTCAATACTCATGAACCACCTCATACCCTCCTTATTTGCTCAATATTATCTCAGACTGGTACACCCATTTTGCAAGACCTTCTGTGCATCCGAAACTATTTCTTCCTTTCCTCCAATACTGCACCATATACCCGATGGTAACATAGAATATTCCAGGTTTCGTTCGCAATCCACTGTGAAGACTCGATCCTTAACCGGACTTCGGACCACAATTCTTTAGGCTTTGCACTTTAATTCTTGAATCCACTAGGACCGTTAGTGAGAGTCAATTACTCTGACCTAGTCCCGAAGATAACCAACTCCAATGCTCCACTAGCACATGACAACCTCTCAAAGAAGCAACCAACTGCGCTCTTTTCCATGTGCATCACGTCCACAAAAACATAAGTTCCGAGTCTTCCCAAGAACCTGAACAGGCATCGATAACACCGAATATAGCACATGCCCATCTGGTTCTTTACTGAATTACCCCTAGTATTTCCTTTTCTTAGTCATAAATACACCGCCAACGTACCGATAACTAGAAGCCGCACAAGAAGACAACCATGCGATCTAATGGTAAACGGTGGGGCTCTCCCCCACTTAACTCTAAGCCACCGTCACATAATGTAGAGCCCACAACGATTCTTCCTTCTCAATTACCATGATCTCACACCCCAATTCATTTCAAACAACTCCTTTCCTCCATATTCGATCTTTCTTCGTACAAAAACCATCACTCCAAACAGAATACGTAGGCCAAATCACCTTCCATCGTGATTCCCAAACCGTTCTACACTTTCTCAAGGAACGCGGCTATCCTACCGCAGAATCCATATGCTAATCTATCGCTCTTGTTTCGGTTAAACCATCTCCTTTAAGCAACTTTTCAACCTCTGCTTCTCATTCTTGGCCTACTAGTACTTCAACAATCGTGAAGCACTTCCTGCCATGTCGTTCCTCATAGTTCACTGCTCACGTGTTGCATCAAATCGAAATCCATCTCTACAACACCCGAACCAATAAAATGTTACCGACTCTAAGCCTCTTCGAAGATCATCTTTCTCGAGCCATTCACACTAGAAATACTAATTCGATTTTTGAACCGCTGCACACAGCTATCCCTGGAAACCATCCCTCAGGCACCATTTCAGAGCACCATGCCCCGAAGGCAAATTCCAAGAAGACCGTATCGCCGACGAACCATAATACGTTCAAACAAGAACGACGATACCGCATCACATTTAAAATCCCATCATGCTTGAAAATATCAAGTCCTGTTACTTCATCAACCCAACATGGACATCTATAGTCTGACTGCCTTTCCTTCGCTGGAACATAAGAACACCCTTCCACAAGACAACGATAATAGCCTGCCTGAACACGCATCTGGCACCACGTTTGTAGTACCACTACACTCTTCGACGCCCAATTGATAACAAGCGCTTCGCTCCGCATAAGATTGAGTAGGAAGGAAATAAAGGCATAAGCCTCAATAGAATCAAACCGCACGATAAGGATATCAAGAATATGAAGTTTTTCCTAAAAAGGTTCTGCAGCCTCTCGAAGATAAATACAGACATCTCCGTACCGATCCGCGAGACTCTACTAAACCCGCTCATGACTCGTGAGACCTACGTAACCTAGGCTCTGATACCAACTCTGTCACGACCCAAAATCCCAAACCGGTCGTAATGGCGCCTCTCATGAAGACAAGGCCAGCCAAACCAACTAAACTTCGCTTAAACAGTTAAATAATACGAAAATAATATAAGTATGGTTAAATAACAGTAATTTGCGGAAAAATATAGTAAACCATCCCGACTACAGCCCTCAGATCGGGGTGTCACAAATTCATGAGCCACTAATGAAATCCTAATAATAAAAATAACTATTACAATATCTTTGGCACAATTGTTTGAAGAAAGTGGAAACAACAAAATAAAAGAGATACGGGGCTGCGGACGTGGACAGCTACCTCGTAGTCTCCGAATCACCGCCCTGACAGTAGTAGTCAGTACCTCGGGGTGGAACCGATAACGCCTGAATCTGCACACATGGTGCAGGGAGTAATGTGAGTACTTCCAACTCAGTGAGTAATAAATATAAATAATGACTGAAAGTAAGAAACACATAAGACTTAGAGAAATGCACGATGGAACAGTAATAACATGCAACATCTCAAATAGATAACATGAAGTAAACGGAAACAACACCAACACAACCAAAAATGCAATGCAATGCAATGCAATGAGATGCAATGCAAGTCATGACTATCGTGGCGGCGTGCCACCCGTTCCCTGGGTACCCGGCGCTTACTGTGGGGGGTTCAGTAGCGCAATATCTCGTGACGGCGTGTCACCTGATCCATGCACATTACATCTCGTGGCGGCGTGCCACCCGATCCAATTAACATTCCGTGGCGGCGTGCCACCCAATCCAATTTACATTCTGTGGCGGCGTGCCACCTGATCCAATTTACATTCCGTGGCGGCGTGCCACCCGATCCAATTTACATTCCGTGGCGGCGTGCCACCTGATCAAATTTACATTCCGTGGCGGCGTGCCACCCGATCCAATTTACATTCCGTTGCGGCGTGCCACCCGATCCAATAAAAATTATTTGAAAATATCATTTGAGTTTCAAAACTGAGTTTATGAAATGAATCAATTCAGTAACAAATGCCCCTGAAGGGTTCACATAACCGGCGAGATGCCCAAATATGATTTAGTAAACAATGACAACTACCCCTGAAGGGTTCACATATCCGGCTCGAAGCCCAAATATGGAAAGTAGCCCAAATCACAATGATATCAATTAGATTTCAATCAAGTAAGTAGTAGAAATCATCAATCGGGATGGTCCAAGTCCCAATCTCCAGAAGTAAACAACCCCATGCTCATCATCAAGCATGTACCTCACATCAAATAGCACTATGAGATGCAAATCCGGGGTTTCGAACCCTCAGGACATCATTTACAAATATTACTCACCTCAAATCGGCTAAATCCTTAGCCCGCGACGCCTTTGCTCTTTGAATTGGCCTCCACGTACGTCGAATCTATCCAAATTCAGAACAATTACATCACAATATATTGAGGGAATAAAACACAAGCAAAAACAATCAAATTTACTAAGAAATCCCGAAATTAGCAAAACCCGAGCCCCAGGCCCACTTCTCAAAATTCAAAAATTATCACCTCAACGGGTTCCTTATCTCCTCACGAGTTCAACCATATAAAATTTGTCGAATTCCGACACCGGATCGACCTCTAACCCTCACACCTAAGCCTTAGGATTTTTCACAATTTTCCCAACTTAAATCACCAATTAATTGCTAAAAATAGTGGTAAACTGAGGTAATTCCTCCAAAATTGAGTTAGGAATACTTACCCCGATGTTTCTCTTGGAAACCCTCCAAGAATTGCTTCAAAACTTATTTCAATTCGAGCTCTCTAGCTCCAAGTATGTTAGGATGACCAAAACTCTTCCTTTAAGAATTTGTCCATGAAAATCTCCTTTAGATATAGTTTTGAGGTTGATTTATGGTGATTCTATAGTGTTTGGAGGTGTTCCTCTTCGTGGGTAACGAATATGGGTCTTGTAGGGCAAAATGAACACTGAGTTCTACTTAAAAAGCATCAAAAATCGGGTTAAAACACCCCTGTCAGGTCAAAAATGCGATTCTCTATGCCAAAAATGCGGTTCGCATTTCACCTTTGCGGTTCGCATTTTTGGTCGCAAATCTCGCCCCAAGTTCTGTCTCAGTTTGCGATTTCCAGGTCAAAAATGCGGTTCGCATTTCGCGTTCTGCGGTTCGCATTTCTAACATTTCTGCAGATTTTTCCTTGACACAAAAATAGGCTTAACTTTCTCATACGATGTCCGAATTGGACGATTCTTTTTGCTATGACTCCGAAATTTTTATACGGATATAATGATTCAATTAAAATTGAATTTGGAGTCCATTTTCATAATATTATACCATTTATTCTTGAAGAGACGACATCGGCACATTCTCGAAATGCCAAAGTTAAACTCCATCAACCATCCAAAATCCATTCGAGACCCTCGGGACTTGAACCAAACACGCCAACATGTCGCATAACATTATTCAAACTTGTTCCAACCTTCAGAACGTTCAAAACAACTAATCAACACCAATTCACGTTGGATTCAAGCCTAAGGTTTTCAAAATCTTCTAAATCGCTCTTTTGATCTAAACCCGACCAAACTACGTCCGAATGACCTGAAATTTTGCACACAAGTGATAAATCACATATCGAAGCTACAGCAACTTTCGGAATTCCATTCCGACCCTCGGATCAAAATCTCGCCTATCAAACGGAAATCGCCAAAATTCTAACTTCACCAATTAAAGCCTAATTCGACACGGAACCTCCAAAACTAATTCTGATCACTCTCCTAAGTCATAGACCCTCTCCCAAAACTAACTGAATCATCGGAATTCACATCTGAGCCTTCTAACTCATAAGTCAACATACAGTTGACTTTTACAACTTAAGCCTCCTTGAAAGAGACTAAGTGTATCATTTCTTACCGATTTCACTCCGAATGCAGCTTACTCAATTCGATCACATGAAACACGGATAACGAAGCATAATGAGGTGGAAATAGGGGAAACGAAGCGGTAACTCGTGAGACGACTTGTCGGGTCGTCACAAATACCCGGAAGTGATCTAAGATTTTGGAAGAGTTTAATCTTACCACCTTAAGTTGGGTCTTGAAGGTAGAAGAATAAATCCAATAGTAACCACACACAAGAGTATTAGAAAAATAGCACAATTTTTATTGATAATAGTCTAAGTCTAAAACAAAGAAGATACCCCTTTATATAGAGAGAAGTCACAAAATTCTACCTAAAAAACAAGGAAATAATGTCCTAAACTACTTTGGACAACAAGTCCAACTACCATAGGAATAGGTAAAACTCTAGGAAATAAAAACCAAGTCAATATTGAAAAGTAATTCCAATAATCTTAGGAAAATAAAAACAAGACCTTAACTACCTAGGAAAGCATCAAATATTTCCGAACAAACTATGAAAAAAATAAGGAACTTTGACTTCTTCTCCTATGTCTTGGCCGCCCCCCTTGCGTGACTTGGTCGCCAAGTTACCTCATTTGTGGGTTGATTTAGGCACCTAAATTAGGCCCTCCTTTTCTGGTGCTTGGACCCCAATCGACCTCCTCTTGGACTTGGACTTAGACCATGAAATGATTGTAGCACTTAGCTAAATCCTGTCCATAATTCTTAAGCTATTCTTCCACAATTAGCGCCTTCTTGATCTCCCATTGAAGCCCAACAACCTTGTCTAGCTTCTCCTTAGCTTGAGACCTTGTGAATGGCTTTCTTGGTGCTTCTAAAACTTTATCCTTGTCTGTGGAGCTATCAATGTCTATAGAAGAGCTTCATATAACATGGAATAAAATAGATACTCTTTTGAGGTTAATGGGTAGAAACTCGTTCTCGGACTTTTGAGTCCCTCATAAATTTGTGAAGATGAAAAGACTATTAAAGAGAATATGAATAAATATGAGAGAGAAAAGAATGAGAGGAGTAAGGGAGTGCATGTCGACATCCCAAGAGAGGTAAAAGGAAAGGTTTTGTTGGGTAAAAAGAATGGGAGGTAGAGAAGAAAAACAGGAGGGTTTGAGTGAAGAAAAAGAAAAAAAAACTATAGTGAGAGAAAAATAGGCTAAGGGTAAGGAAAATGCTAGTCTTGTGATAAAATCCAAAGAGGGTGTAAAGCAAGAAAAAAATTTCTTTACTTCCTAACCCCATAAACTCTTTCTTGTTTTATTCCTTGTCATTTTGTACTTCCATATGTGGGAAGACCTTTTGAAAGGGGAGGTGAGACACAAGAGATTGTATCAAAGCATCCGATCGGATTCGAACATGAATTTAGCGAAATCAATTCTTGTTGGATGGTGGAGGATAAAAGCTTGGTTAAATTCTTTGTTATTGAATATTTTGACTATTTTGATTCTTATTTTCAGGTTTATGACATTGAGTACCCTAAAGCCATTGCTCAGTTGGAACCATTGATTAAAAAAATACAAGGTGATGTTGTTTCATTAGTAAATAAATCCATGTATGGTATGTATCATTGGTTTATTCTTATTCTTGGCCTTTCTAGAACCCCTAATGTATTTTTTGAAGTAATGGACTATGCTCTTATTTCTTATGCTGGTGACTTTGTTATTTTTGTGGATGATGATATTTTGATGCATATCAAGTCGTTAACTGTAATATCAAAGTTCAAGTGCAAGAGTAATTTGCTTTCTTTTGAAATTAAGTATGACATAGTTTATTTTGAAATGCAACTTGGTGGAAAGAGGCATGAAATTTATGAGAAGAGACTTTCTAATGAGTTAAATGTTCTTTCTTCTCTCGTTCATGTGTATAATGAGTTTTTATGTGATAAATTGCTAGAATGTGTGTTTTGTTGTGTGATGGAAAGTCATTCTTCTATTGTCATGTTGATTGTGAGCCTGTAAACGTGTTTGCTACTAGTAAAGAGGTTATGCATGATTATTGTGACGTTTGTGATCAAATAATATTTCATGAGCTTATCTATGACTCTTTGTATGACAGCTTGAGCAATTGTTTAGAATTCTTTGTTGCTGAGAATATTATTAGGGAAAGTTATAATCATGAGCTTGAATGTGTTGAAACTTTTATTTTGGGAATTATATGTTTGTCTAATCTTCTTGAGAATTTATGTGCTTGTTTGAATAGCTTACATGTAGAAGAATCGATGAAATTGTAATTGTAGATACTTGGCTATATCATAAAAATATCTTTTTTGATAAACGTGGTAGAGATACTTGTATTAAATGGATGCATGGTTAAGCTTTTGTAGATTCTCTGTCATTCATATTTGGATTACCTTATGGATGAGTTTGAATTGAAAGTTTCATTGCATAATGCATGTAAGAGATTTTTATTGGTCAAATCTAAGTAGGCATAAATTTTATTGGGTTGATGATGTCCATATGTTTTATAAGGGAGAATTTACACCTATTAAGCTTAATTGGGTTAAGTGGACATATGGCCACTATCTTGTCTTATTCCTACCTTTTTTTCAGATTAGTGCATGCCATTTACTAGTGCATGACTTCTTTTTCTTACAAGGTCAAAATTCGAGTACGAATTTTCTTCAAGAAGAGGGGAAGGATAGCATCTTAGGAAGCTCAACTCTATTCAAGGACAAGGATGAAGCTTTGGAATCTCAAAGAGGGCCTTTAACAAGATCTCAAGCTAAAAAGTTGTAAAACAAGGTAGTTGGACTTCAGGAGCAAATAAAGAAGTTGTTAGTTGGGAGGAAGAGATCAAGGATACATGATTTGTCTAGGAATTATTTTTTTATGGCTAAAATTCATGCCCAAGAAGAGGTGGATTATATCCCAAGAGACATCCTTTGAAGAAGGTCCAAATCGGGCTGTTGTTGAATCTATTTGGCACATAAAATGTGTCCAAACATTCAGCCCAAGAAGTCCTACATAAAGACGCATTTTTATAACATAAAAAAGGACTTAATTGATGTCAAAGAAGGGTACAATAGTCGTTCTAGAAGTTGAGTGCATGTTGGTGCCAAGTTTCTTGCAAATTTCCTTCAAGAGCTTCAAGATCCTATTTAAGATTGGTTTGGGACTTTCAAGATTCTATCCTAAATTGGTTTTAACTTATTTCCAGATATTTTGGGACTATATTTATTGCTTTCCTAGGTAGTTAAGATTATGTTTTTCTTTTCCTAAGATTGTTGGAATTATTTTAGGACTTTATTTCTTTGTCATTTTGGTACAATTTTGTGACCCCTCCTCTATATAAAGGGGTGTCTGCTTTGTTTTTAGACTTAGATTATTATAAACAATATGAATAAAATTGTGAGATTTTTCTTGCACTCTTGTATGTGGCTACTCTTGGATTTGTTCTTTAACCTTCAAGACTCAACTTAAGGTGGTAAGGTCAAACCCTTTTCGAAACCTTAGATCACTTCTAGGTATTCGGGAAAGGTGATAAGTTTAGGCTTATCATTGTTCTTGTTATTCTAAAGGGTCAGGTTTCAAAATCTATCTCTTGTTTTTAAGTCTGTACCAAAGGCGATTAGTTCTCTGTTAGCTAATTGTTGTTGTAAGGATTCAACTTCAAGAATAGACTTCTTGAATTCAAGAAACTCTTTTTTGAATTCAGTCTATATTTAATTTCTGTCTTCTTTTTTGTTTCTTTATTTTCTTTTAGCTTCAACATATTTCTTTATTTTTCTTTACTAATAATTCTTGAATCCTCTATCGTGTTGTTATCAAGGTACACGAAGTTCTATGTGACATAGTACCCATGCAAGCTTGTCATATAGTGTTGGGGGCGCCTGCGGCAGTACGATAGGAGTGCTTTAAACGATGGGAGGTAAAATAGATACTCTCTTGAGTATAATAGAAAGAAGTACATTCTTGCACCTTTAACTCCTTCCCAAGTGTATGAAGATCAAAAAAAGATGAAAGAATCAATGTGGAAACATGGGGAGGGATCAAAACGAGAGACTGAGAGGAAAGAAAAAGAGGGAAAATGAGAAGTGAGACGTGAGGAGAGAGAGGGAAGCAATGAGAGAAAGGAAAAGGTAGGGAAGAGTGAAAAAAAAGAAAGCATTGGTGAGAGGAAAGAGGCTAAGATTGAAAAACAAAAGTGAGCCTTGCAAAGGCCAAAGAGTGTTTAATTGCAAAAAAAAAAAAGAAATAAAGAGGGGCTGCCTATTATCTTTCTCACTTATAAAGGTGTTCTACTTAATAATGATTCACTAACATCCTCTTTGCCTAATGTTATTTCTAACCTTTTGCAGGATTTTGAAGATATTTTTCCTAAGGATCTTCCTAAATTTTTACCACCTTTAAGAGGAATAGAGCATCAAATTGATTTTGTGCCAGGATTACAAGTTCCTAATAGGCGTGCTTATAGGAGCAACCCCAAAGAAACAAAAGAATTGCAAAGACAACTAGAGGAGCTGCTTGATAAGGGATTTGTAAGAGAAACAATGAGTCCCTGTTTTGTGCTTGTGCTTTTGGAGCCAAAGAAGGATGGCACTTAGAGGATATGCGTCGACTGCCGCGCCATCAATTAAATAAAGGTGAAGTATCACCATCCTTTTACTCGTTTAGATGATATGCTTGACCAATTGCATGGTTCTCAAATATTCTCTAAAACTGATTTGAAGAGTGGATATCACTAAATTAGAATGAATCATGGAGATGAGTGAAAAACTGCCTTTAAAACTAAATGTGGATTGTATGAATGGTTAGTGATGCCGTTTGGGTTCACTAATGCACATAGTACATCCATGATGTTAATGAACCATATCTTTAAGGATTTTCATGGAAAGTTTATAGTTGTTTATTTTGATGATTTTCTGATCTTTCTAAATCTTTAGAAGAGCACGACGAACATTTTAAACAAGTTTTTAATGTGCTTAGGGAGCAACAATTGTATGAAAATCTATCCAAGTGCACTTTTGTGTAGATAAGGTAGATTTCTTTGGTTTTTTTGTGAGTTCTAGAGGTGTTGAGGTAGATGAAGATAAAATCAAAGTAAATATAGATTGGCCTACACCTAAGAGCATTGATGAAGTTAGAAGTTTTCAAGGACTTGCTAGCTTTCATAGGAAATTTGTTAGAGATTTTAGTTCAATTGCTGCACCTTTAACTAAAGTCATTAAGAAGGATAAGGTCTTTAATTGTGGAAAAGAACAAGAGCATGCATTTAATACTATGAAGGATAAATTCTGTTATGCTACTTTGTTACAATTACCTAATTTTAATAAGTCCTTCAAAATTGAATGCGGTGCATCTGCTAGAGGTATTGCGGCTTTTGTAATGCAAGAGTCTAAACCAATCACTTATTTTAGTGAGAAGTTGAATGGGGCTGCATTGAATTATTATACTTATAATAAAGAATTGTATGCCTTGGTAAGGGCTCTTGCTACATGGCAGCATTATTTGTGGCCAACAATGTTTGTGAAAAAATTGATCATGAGTCTTTAAAATACTTGAAAAGACAAGGTAAATTGAGTAGAAGACAAGCCCAATGGGTTGAATTCATTGAGCCTTTTCTTTATGTGATTAAATACAAGAAAGGTAAAGACAATATAGTTGCTAACGCACTTTCAAGAAGGTACGCTTTTGTTTCTACTCTTACTTCTAAATTGATGGGATTTGATCATATCAAGAATTTATATGTTGATGATTCTGATTTTGATGTAGCATTTTGGGAATGTACTTTTGAGAAGTGTAATCTGAAAGATGGGTTTCTTTTTAAAGAGAATAAGCTTTGTGTACCTAATTGTTCTTTGTGAGAGGTTTTTTTGAGGGAAGCACATTGTGGGGGGCTTATGAGACACTTTGGTTTGCCTAAAACACTTGACAACCTTGTTGAAAATTTCTTTTGGCCTAATATGAGAAAGATGTAGACAAATTTTGTGCTCAATGCCCTGAATGCAAACACGCTAAATCTAAAGTGTTGCCACATGGTTTATCCACGCCATTACCTATGCCTATTTCACCTTGTATTTATATTTCTATCAACTTTCTATTAGGAATGCTTAGAACAAGGTATGGTAAGGAGAACATTTTTGCTGTGGTAGATAGGTTCTCAAAAATGGCTCATTTTATTCCTTGTATAAAGATTAATGATGTAACGACCCAGCCGGTCCTTTTGAGTGTTTTAGCCCCGATCCCCTATTTATTGTCTCCTTAATGTTATATTATGGTTATATGACTTATCAGGGTGTATTGGTTTCGCGTGAGTTTCAGAGTGAAATGAGACACATAGTCCCTAAGTTAGAGGCTTAAGTTGAAAGAGTTAACTGTAGTTTGACTTTTGTGTAGACGACTCCGAAATTGAGTTTTGACGATTCCAATAGCTCTATACGGTATTTTGGACTTAGGAGTGAGTCTGGACATTGGTTTGGAGGCTAATAGGTTGTATCGGCTTGAATTGGCGAGAGCTAGAAAGTTTAAGGTTTGGAACGTTGGAAAGTTTGACTGGCAGTTGACTTTATCGCTATCAGGGTCAAATTTTGATTTCAGAAGTTGGAATAGGTCTGTCACATTATTTATTGCTTGTGCGCAAATTTAAAGTCAATCGGAGTTGTTTTGGTATGAATCGACATTAGTTTCACAATTTACAATCATAGTTTCAATAGCCTTGAATTGTGTTACGATTCGTAGAATCAATGTTGTTTGATGTGATTTTTGGCCTCGAGTAGGTCCGTTATGTATTTTTGAACTTGTTTGTATGTTCGGAGGGGGTCCCAGGGGCTAGTGGTGTGATTCTGGTTGAATATGGAGCAAATTTTAGACTTGTGCATTGCTGAACCACTACTGTTCTGATGTCATCGGACCTGCGGAAGGTTTGGCTACAGGTGCGGACACGTAGATGCGTGACGATGATCGCAAAAGCGAGGGGGCTTTAGGCCAAGCAGGAATCGCAGGTGCGAGGATTCTGGTCGCAGGTGCGAGGATTCTGGTCGCAGATACGGACATGGCTAGGAAGGTTTGGTATTGTAGAAGCGGACATCATGCGTTGAAGCGTGTGCGTAGAAGCACTTTTGTTCTGCAATAACGGAAGCGCAGAAATGCGTTTGGTCCACAGAAGTGGAAAGTCGTGGCTTAAGCTGGAAATGCACATGCGTTGGATTTTTCACAGTGCAGTTTCGCAGGTGCGAGTGAGTGACCGCAGATATGAAATCACTGGGTAGAAAAGGGGTCTTCAAGGGTTTGAATTTCATTTTCATATTTTCGACCTAGAGAGCTCGGTTTGTGGCAATTTTTCGAGGGTTCTTCAAGGAAATCTTCGGGATAAGTTATTCTAACTCGATTTTGACTATATTACCTAAATCCATTGTCATTTTCATCATTTAATTAGTGAGTTGAGTTGGAAATTTGGGAAAAAATTGTGAAAACTTCTTAGGCTAAATTTTGGGGATTTGAAAGGCGACTTGAGGTCGGATTTGAGTCATTTTTGTATGGTTGGACTCGTTATCGAATGAGTTTTAGGAATTTGACTTTTTGTTTCTTTTTAAAGATCGTAACTTTATTGTTCGGAATAGTTTCCTATAGTTTATATTTATGGAATGAAGTTGTTTTGGCTAGATTCAAGCTGCTCAGAGTTGGATAATCGAGGGAACAGCTTACTAGTGGATTGAGTTAGCGTGTTCTGATGTAAGTATCTTGTCTAACTTTTTGTGGGGGAATTACCCCTTAGGATTGGTGTTGTTTTGTGATAATTGCGATGTGTGGAAGTCGTGTAGGCAAGTGACAAGTGTGTACATGGACGAAATGTGGTAATTGACCGGTTTTAGCTAGGTAGATTCCTTCCATGCCTTTAATTGAGTTACCATAATATGTTACATTCATCATCTTTAGTCTCTCTTCACATGTTTTACTTGTTTTATCCCGTACTTGTTAATTATTTTTACATGTTTAGTTGATGTTATTGTTTCCTCTATTACGTATTCATTATTTAACTGTTGAGTTCCTTACTTGAAGTTGTTATTCTTGGAATATCTTATTGTTGAAATTGGTATTGAGTTATGAAGGCCGTGATTCACATTGATGCAATGTTGTAAAGTTGTGAAATACCATTTTAGTTGAGTTATTCACTTTCGGTTTTATTGTTGAGAATACCATTTTAGTTGAGTTATTCACTTTCGGTTGTTATTGTTGAGACTCTTTTGCATATTGTGGTTGAGCCATGGGCTATTTATTATTAAAACACCATTATTGTTGATTTCTTTGGCAAGTTATGATATTGGGCACTTGAGGTGCAGTTTGTGATATGTTGTGATATTTATACGCATGCAGTGCTATAAGGCTTGGGGTTGAAACACATGCGGTGAGATAAGTTGGGCTTGATACGCGTGTTGCTAGTAGGGGAACTACTTGAAGCCACGCGGTGTGATAAGGTGGGCAGAAACGCAGGATGCTACTTTGGAAAAAATGATTTTCAAAACTAAATGCAAGGCTCCCGCAGTAATATAATGAATGTTTGTGAAATGTTTTGTGATTTGAGACTATGAGGGCGGTACCTCAGCAGTGATTCTTGTTGATACTTTTCTATTACTTCACTTTTGTTTTGTTGCTTTGTTCCGTGTCATAGCATTCTTGTTTTTCTTCCGTGATGCGTTATTTGCTTTAGTTCGGTGTAGCTAATTGTCACGACCCGGATTTTTCACCCTCGGGAGCCGTGATGGCGCCTACTAATGAAAGATAGGCAAGCCAATTATTATCCACATTTTCATTTGAAATCAAAACAACCTAAACCCAACAATTTACAAGCAGAACGAATAAAATTTTAGAGTTTACAGAATCACTGGTACAATCTCCTTAACAAACTACCCAAGATTTGGTGTCACAGTTTCACAGACTGTCTAAGATTTACACAAGTAATGGTCTGAAAGAAATACAAAATGCTGTTTCTGGGACTACAAAAAGAAACAGATAAAATAGAAAGCAGGAGACTCCAAGGTCCACGGACGCCTGCAGGACTACCTTAGGTCGCCTGATAATCAGAAGCCGGAAGCTCCTTACAGTCCAAAGCCTGCGGTACTGGGATCTGCACAAAAGAGTGCAGAGTGTAGTATCAGCACAACCGACCCCATGTGTTGGTAAGTGCCTGCCCTAACCCCGGCGAGGTAGTGACGAGGCTAGGACCAGACTCCAGATAAACCTGTGCAGTCATATACCAATATATATATATATACACACACACATCTACTGTAGAAAGATAGAAATAAATGAACCAATTAAGTGGGAAAAAAAAGGGGAATACACTTCGGGATAACAGTTAAAACAACAGATCATAGATGAATAGTAAAGAAACTACCAATTAAATTTCCAACACAAATCAAGAGAAAATTTCAGACAACTTTCACTTTCTGTCATATCCTGTTGCAGGCGTGCAACTCGACCCCATTTCCTTAAAAATTTCTGGTAGGCGTACCACCCGCTCCCATTTCATTAGTCATCACACAAAGCACAATAATTTTAGTAAGGAAACAAAACAATATCATAATTTCTCAACAAGAGAACAATAACATCAAACAATCATCCATATACGACCCACGGTCATGCTTGACACTAACGTAGAGGTACTCGTCACCGTGCCTATACGTCGTACTTAAAATAACAATTTAACAAATAGAACACGACTTCTAATCCCTCAAGCTAAGGTTAGAACGGACACTTACCTCTCTTTGCAACTGAATTCAAGGTTCCGACAAACCTTTGCCTTGAAACTTTGCGTCAGAAGGCTTCAAATCTAGTCACAAATAATTTAATACACTCAATACATATAGTAGAAACTAATTCCATATGAATTTACAAATTTTCTGGATTAAAATCCGAAATTTAACTCAAAATTCCCAGTGGGGCCCACTTCTCGTAATCGTACAAAACCCACAAAATGTGATAACCCATTCTGATACGAGTTCAACCATATAAAATTTGTCGAATTCCGACACCGGATCGACCTCCAACCCTCAAGTCTAAGCTTTAGGGTTTTCCCACAATTTTCCCAACTTAAATTACCAATTAATTGCTAAAAATAGTGATAAACTGAGGTAATTCCTTCAAAATTTAGTTAGGAACACTTACCCCGAGATTCCTCTTGAAAATCTCCCAATATTTGCTTCAAGATTCGCTTCAATCCGAGTACTATGGCCCCAAGTATGTTTAAGATGACACAAACTCTTCCTTTAAGAATTTGTCCATGAAATCTCCTTTGATTATAGTTTTGAGGTTTATTTATGGTGTTTGGAAGTGTTCCTCTTCGTGGGTAACGAAAATGGGTCTTATAGAACAAGATGGGCATTGGGTTTTACTTAAAAAGTGTCAAAAATCGGGTTAAAACACCCCTTTCAGGTCGAAAATGCGATCCCCAATGCCGAAAATGCCGACCGCATTTCACCTTTGCGGTTCGCATTTTTGGTCGCATTTCTCGCCCCATTTTCTGCCTCACTCTGCGACTTCCAGGTCCAAAAATGCGGTTCGCATTTCTGACGCTTCTGCAGATTTTTTTCCTCGGCACAAAAATGGGCATAACTTTCTCATACGATGTCCGAATTGGACGATTCTTTTTGCTATGACTCCGAAATTTCGATACGGATCTAATGCTTCAATCAAAACTAAATTTGGAGTTCATTTGCATAATATGATACCACCTATTCTTGAAGGTACGACATCGACACCTTCTTGAAACGCCAAAGTTAAACTCCATCAACCATCCAAAATCCATTCGAGACCCTCGGCACTTCAACCAAACACGCCAACATGTTCCATAACATTATTCAAACTTGTTCCAACCTTTGGAACGTTCAATTCAACATCATAACATCAAATTCGCATCGGATTCAAGCTTAAGGATCTCAAAATCTTCTAAATCGCTCTTTTGATCTAAACTCGACCAAACCACGTCCGAATGACCTAAAATTTTTCACACAAGTCATAAATCACATATCGAAGCTACAGCAACTTTCGGAATTCCATTCCGACCCTCGGATCAAAATCTCGCCTATCAACCAGAAATCGCCAAAATTCTAACTTCACCAATTCAAGCCTAATTCTATACGGAACCTCCAAAACTAATTCCGATCACTCTCATAACTCATAAATCCTCTCCCGAAACTAACCGAATCATCGGAATTCACATCTGAGCCTTCTAACTCATAAGTCAACATCCGGTTGACTTTTCCAACTTAAACCTTCTTAAAGGAGACTTAGTGTCTCGTTTATTACCAAATCCACTCCAAACGCAAACTACTCAACTCGATCACATGAAACACGGATAACGAAGCATAATGAAGTGGAAATAGGGAAACGAAGCGGTAACTCGTGAGACGACTTGTCGGGTTGTCACACTAATCTCGGTGTATTTATTTATTGTCTCATTTCTATTGTTATCATTATTTCACCATTATATACCTGTTCAATTTCTTATCTAGTAGGGCCTTGACCTGACCTCGTCACCACTCTATCGAGGTTAGACTTGGCACTTACTGGGTACCGTTGTGGTGTACTCATGCTATGCTTCTGCACATCGTTTTGTGCAGATCCAGGTACTTCCTACCAGTCCAGGCACTAATGAGACAAACCCAGTTTCGAAGACTTCAAGGTATACCTGCCGGCATCCGTAGGAATCGAAGTCACCCTCTATCTAGTATATTTTTCTTTTTTATCCTTTTATAGATGTATAAGGATGTTCAGTACCATCTTATAGAGCTTATGACTTGTAATCGCTGGATATGGGGAAGTTGTGTGTTGTTGAGTTACGAGGTTTATTTTATGTTTGTGGTTGAGTTATTTGAAGGTTCTTTATAAATTCTTGGTTAATATTACATGTATGTCAGGCTTACCTAATCTTAGTGACTAGGTGCCATCCCGACATCCTACGGAGTGAAATTAGGGTCGTGACAAGTTGGTATCAGAGCTCTAACTTCATAGGCATTATGAGTCCCAAACAGGCTTAGTAGAGTTTCGTGGATCTGTACGGAGACGTCTGTACTTATGTTCGCGAGGCTATGGATCTGTTACGAAAAGCCTCACTTCTTTGATTCCTTATCGTGCGAATTTGATGACTTCAAAATCCTAAATCTCTGTCTTTCTATTCTCTCACAGATGATGAGGACACGCTCCCGAGCCCCCTGCTAGATTTTAGAGGCTAGTGCTGGGGCAGAGGTCCAGGACGGGCACGTGGTGCAGCTAGAGCACCTGCCCAAGCTGCTATAGAGGAGCCACCCATAGCTCTAGTTGGGGGGTAGGCACCTGGGAGCCTGTTACTACCCCTGCACTTCAGGAGACTCGGCCCAATTTTTGGGCATGTTTGGCACTCTAGCTCAAGCGGGCTTGATTCCGCTTGCTCTTGCCACATCTCAGGCCGGCAGAGGAGCATAGACTTTGCAACCTGTACCCTAGAGCAGTGGGGCCAGGTTGACCAGGTCTTAGAGTCATGCCAGTGTAGCCAGTTGTCCAGTTAAGCCCGAGGTTAGGGCAGCAACGTCTAAGGAGGAGTAGCACAGGCTCGAGAGGTACAAGAAGTACCATCCTCCTACATTCAGCGGCCTAGCTACAGAAGACGCACAGGGTTTCTTGAGGAGTTCCACCGTATCCTCCGTACTATGGGTATTGTAGAGTCGACTAGGGTTGCTTTCACTACGTTCCAGCTTAAGGGAACGGTATATCAAAGGTGGCGAGCATAATAGCTTGGTAGCCCGGCCGAGGCAGCTTCACTCACATGGTCTCAGTTATCAAAGATGTTTCTGAGAGAGTTTTATCCCTAGAGCCTTGGGGATGCATGGCGCGCGGAGTTTGAGAAGTTGCACCAGGGTGCTATAACCGTATCAGAGTATGCTGTCAGGTTCAGCGAGCTGTCCAGACATGTACTAGCCTTAGTCTCCATAGTCAGAGAGCGAGTTCGTCGATCTATCGAGGGGCTTAAACGTGGTATTAGATTCAGCATGGCTCGAGAGTTGGATACTAATAACCTATACTAATAGGTTGTGGAGATCGCTCGGAGATTGGAGGTATGTAGGGCCGGGAGAGAGAGGAGAGGGAGGCATCGAGATTCTGGCACATATTGTGGTGCCCGTGCCCCAGTTGCAGCCCGTCATGGTAGAGGCTATGTGAGGTTGTCTTGTTCATTTAGCACTCCCAGCTTCCAGCAGTATCTCCCAGGGATCAGGTTGCCCATTATGCAGCGCCATTGTCTAGTGCACCTCCTGCACGAGGTGCTTTTAGCGGTTAGTCCAACCGACTAGGCCCGATCCAGTTTCAACAGCCACATCCTCCGAGAGCTTATTTTGAGTGTGGTGATATTCGTCATATGGTGAGGGATTTCCCCAGATTCAGGAGGGTGCACCTCCATAGACTACTCAGGCTCCACGTATTCAACAGGGTCTCCAGACTTCTCAGACCGTGGTTACCACAGCAATTGTGATAACAACACGATAGGGATCCAAGAACTACTAAGAAAAATCAAGATATGTGCAGTAGCTAAAAGAAAATAAAGAAACAAAAAAAAAAGACAAAAAATTAAAGATAGATTGATCTTAAGAAAGAGTTTATTGAATTCAAGAAGTCTATTCTTGAAGTCAAATCCTGACAACAACAATTAGCTAACGAAGAACTAATCGCCTTTGATAGAGAACTAAAAATAAGTGATAGATTGTGAAACCCGACCCTTTAGAATAACAAGAACAAAAATAAGCCCAAACTTATCACCTATCTTGAATACCTAGAAGTGATTTAAAATTTCTATGAATTCACCTTACCACCTTAAGTTGAGTCTTGAAGGTTGAAGAATAAATCCAAGGTAGCCACACGAGTGCAAGAAAAATTTCACAATTTTTATTGATATTGTCTATATAATCTAAGTATAAAAACAAACAAGACACCCCTTATATAGGTAGGAGGGGTCACAAAATTAAGGATCAAAAACAAGAAAATAAAGTCCTAAATTACTTTGGACAACAAGTCCAACTACCTTAGGAAAAGGAAAATACTAGGAAGCAAAAACCAAGTCATTCTTGGAAAGTAATTCCAACAATCATAAGAAAAGGAAAACATAACCTTAATTAACTAGGAAAGAAATAAATATAGTCCCAAAATATATGGAAATAAGTTCCAAACTAATCTTGTTTAGAATCTTTGATATCTTGGAAATCTTGAAAATCTTGAAGGAAATTTGCAAGCAACTTGGCACCAACATGTACTCAACATGTAGCACGCCTATTGTTCCCTTCTTGGACATCAAGTAAGTTCTTTTTATGTTATAAAAATGCGTCTTTATGTAGGACTTCATGGGTTGCAAGTTTGGACACATTTTAAGTGCCAAATTGGTCCAAAAGTGGACTGACTAGGACTTTCTTCAAAGAACGTGTCCTGGGATCCAATCCTCATCTTTGTGGACATAAATTTGGGCCATAAAACAATTGTAATACCTAGCCAGTTCATATCCTTTACCCTTGATCTCTTCCTCCCAGTTGGTGCAAGCAATTTTTTTATTTCCACTTCGAATGGCCGTGTATTGCAACTCTTTAGCTTGGCATCTTGTTAAAGACCTCTTTGAGATTCCAAAGCTTCATCCTTATTGTCACGACCCAAAATCCCAACCATGATCGTGATGGCGCCTCTCATGAAGACAAGGCCAGCCAATTCAAACTAAACTTCATTCAAACTGTTAAATAATACGAAAATAATATAAGTACAGTTTAATAACAATAATTTGCGGAAAAATATAGTGAACCATCCCGACAACAGCCCGAAACCGGGGTGTCACAAAGTCATGAGCAACTAATGAAATCCTAATAACAAGATTACTATTACAATATCTCTGGCACAATTGTTTGAAGAAAGTTGAAATACAATATAAAGAGATACGGGGTTGCGGACGCCAATAGCTACCTCGTAGTCTCTGAGTCACCGCTATGACAATCGTAGTCAATGCCTCGGAGCGTAATCAATAACGCCTGAATCTGCACACATGGTGCAGGGAGTAACGTGAGTACTTCCAACTCAGTGAGTAACACATATAAATAATGACTGAAAGTAAGGAAACACGTAATGCACAAGGCAATGCATAATGAAGCAGTAAATCATTATTTGAAAATAGTAAATCAGTAAGAAATCATTTAAAAATCTTCCCAGCTCTGGTTACCAGTTGCCATTGTTACCAACTGTAACCTACAATTGTCATTGTTACCAACTGTAATATTCCTGGGCTCAGTATCAATCTCACATATCTGGTTACCGGTTGTCATTGTTACCAACCGTAACCTACAGTTGTCATTGTTACCAACTGTAATATCTCTGGTTACCGGTTGTCATTGTTACCAACAGTAACCTACAGTTGTCATTCTTACCAACTGTATTATCTCTGGGTAACCAGCGCTCACTGGGGGTGTATAGACTCCGGGAGGGTCCCCTTACGGCCCAAGCGCTATATCAAGCCACCTCGTGGCATACATCTAGGCCCTCGGCCGCACTCAGTCAGAAAATCATCACAAGCCCCTCGGGCATAATAAAACAGTAGTTCTCAGCCCAAACATCATTTCAAATATTGTGTAAATCTCAAAACTGAATAAAAAGTGGCTGAGTTGTACAACAGTTGAAACAACATGACTGAGTTCATGTAATAAGTACAAATAGTGAGGAAAATCCCTGGAGGGTTCAAACAATTGGCACGAAGCCCAAATATGGAAATCACCACAAAACATGATGATATCAAATAGGTTTCAATCAAATATGTAGTAAAAATCATCAATCGCGACGGACCAAGTCACAGTCCTAGTACTAAACGACCCGACGCTCATCATCGAGCGTGTGCCTCACTTCAATATAGCACTACTATGTGCAAATCCGGGGTTTCGAACCCTCAGAACATCATTTACAATCACTACTCACCTCAAACCGGCTAAATCCTTAGCCCGCGACGCTCTTTGCCCTTTGAATTGGCCTCCACGTGCGTCGAATCTATTCAAATTCAGAAAAATTATGTCACAATATGTTGAGGGAACAAAGCCCAAGCAAAAACAGTCAAAAATACTAAGAAATCCCGAAATTAGCAAAACCCGAGCCCCGGGCCCACTTCTCGAAATTCAGTAATTTCCATCCCAACGGGTTCCTTATCTCCTCACAAGTTCAACCATACAAAATTTATCGAATTCCGACATCGGATCGACCTCCAAATCTTAAATCTAAACTTAAGGGTTTTCCACAATTTTTTCCAGCTTAAATCATCAATTAATTGCTAAAAACAGTGATAAACTGAGGTAATTCCTCCAAAATTGAGTTAGGAACACTTACCCTGATGTTTCCCTTGAAAATCTTCCAAAAATCCCTTCAAGATTAGTTGCAATCCAAGTTCTATAGCTCCAACTATATTCAAGATGGCCAAAATCCCCTCTTTTAAGAATTTGCCCAAGAAAATCTCCTTTGGATATAGTTTTGAGGTTGATTTGTTGTGATTCTATGGTGTTTGGAGGTGTTTCTCTTTGTGGATAATGAAAATGGGTTTTGCATGGCAAATGGGCACTTATTTCTATTCATAAAGAGGTCAAAAATCGGAACAATAAAACTTTCAGGTGTTCAAAATGCTGTTCGCATTCTGGTCGCATAATCAGAATGCTGTTCGCATTCTGGTCGCATAATCAAAATGCTGTTCGCATTCTGGTCACATTTTTGACATTGCAATCTGCTACACTTTGCTGCGTAGCATAATCAAAAATGCTGCATAGCATAATCAAAATGCTGTTCGTATTTTGGATAGCATGTATAGCATTTCTAACATTTATGCAGATTTTCCTTTCCAACGATGAAATAGTCCGTTTAACCACCCAAAACTCACCCGAGGCCTCCGAAAACTCAACCAAACATGCCAACATATCCCATAACATTATTCAAACTTGTTCCAACCATCGGAACGCCCAAAACAACCTCTCAACACCAAATTCGCGTTGGATTCAAGCCTAAGGATTTCAAAATCTTCTAAATCGCTCTTTTGATCTAAATCCAACCAAACTACGTCCGAATGACCTGAAATTTTGCACACAAGTCATAAATTAAATATCGAAGCTACAGCAACTTTCGGAATTCCATTCCGACCCTTGAATCAAAATCTCGCCAATCAACCGGAAATCGCCAAAATTCTAACTTCGCCAATTCAAGCCTAATTCTACACGGGATCTCCAAAACCAATTCCGATCACACTCCTAATTCATAAATCACCTCCCGAAGCTAACCGAAGCATCGGATTTCACATCCGAACCCTCTAACTCATAAGTCAACATCCGGTTGACTTTTTCAATTTAAACCTTCTTAAAAGAGACTAAGTGTCTCATTTCTTACCAAATTCACTCTGAACGCAAACTACTCAACTCGATCACATAAAACACGGATAACGAAGCGTAAATGAGGTATAAATGGGGAAGACGGAGTGGTAACCCACGAGATGACTAGCTGGGTCGTTACATTCTCCCCCACTTAAACAAACGTTCGTCCTCGAACGAGTCAAGAAACATACCTAAAGTCTCAAATAGGTGAGGGAATCTGCTCGGTAACAATCCAGGTAGCCTCCTCCACGGACCGACCTCTCCATTAAACCTTCACTGAAGCTATCTCCTTGGACCTCAACTTCCGAACCTGACGATCCAAAATCGCCACTGGCTCCACCTCATAGGTCAAATTATCATCCAACTGAATCGTGCTGAAGTCCAAAATATGAGACGGGTCTCCAATATACTTCCGGAGCATCGAAACATGAAATACTGGGTGCACACTCGACAGACTGGGTGGCAAAGTAAGCTCATAAGCCACCTCCCCGACTCTTCGAAGCACCTCAAACGGCCCAATTAACCGAAGACTCAGTTTCCCCTTCTTCTCAAATCTCATAACACCTTTCATGGGCGAAACCTTCAGCAAGACCTTCTCGCCAACCATGTAGGACACATCTCGAACATTCCTATCGGCATAACTCTTTTGCCTCGACTGGGCTGTACGGAGCCTCTCCTGGATTGTTTTCACCTTCTCTAAAGCATCCTAAACCAAGTCAGGCCCCAATAGCCTAGCTTCGCCGGCTCGAACCAACCAACCGGAGATCTACACCGCCTCCGATACAAAGCCTCATACGGAGCCATTTGAATACTTGACTGGTAGCGTTGTTATAAGTGAACTCTGCAAGCGGTAGAAATTCATCCCATGAACCTCCGAAATCAACAACACATGCACGCAACATGTCCTCCAATATCTGAATGGTACTTTCGGACTGCCCATCCGTCTGAGGATGAAATGTTGTGCTCAATTCCACCTGAGTACCACTCCCCTACACGGCTTTCCAAAACTGCAAAGTGAACTGCGTACCTCTATCTGAAATGATAGAAACTGGAACACCATGCAGCCAGACAATCTCTCGGATATAAATCCTTGCCAACCGTTCTGAAGAATAGGTAGTACATACAGGAATGAAGTGCGCGGACTTGGTCAGCCGATCCACAATCACCCAAATAGCATCGAACTTCTTCAAAGTCCGTTGGAGTCCAACACAAAGTCCATAGTGATCCGCTCCCATTTCCACTCGGGAATAGCTATCTGCTGAAGCAAACCACCTGGCCTCTGATGTTCATATTTTACTTGCTGATAGTTGAGACACCGAGCTACGAATCCCACAATATCCTTCTTCATCCTTCTCCACCAATAATGTTGCTTCAAATCCTGGTACATCTTTGCGGCACCGGATGAATAGAATACCGTGAGCTATGGGCCTCCTCCAGAATCAACTCTCGGAGCCCATCCACATTGGGTACACAAATCCGGCCTTGCATCCTCAACACTCCATCATCGCCGATGGTCATATCCTTAGCATCATTATGTTGAACTCTATCCTTGAGGACAAGCAAATGGTGATCGTCATACTGACGCTTGATGTGATCGTATAACGAAGACCGAGAAATCACGGAAGCCAATACCCGATTGGATTCCGATATGTCTAATCTCACAAACCTATTGGCCAAGGTCTGGACATCGACTGCGAGAGGTCTCTCTCCAACTGGAATGTATACCAAACTCCCCATGCTCACTGCCTTTTGGCTCAAAGCATCAGCCACCACGTTGGCCTTTCCTGGATGGTATAGTATAGTAATATCTTAATCCTCTAGCAATTCCAGCGATCTCCGCTGCCTCAAATTTAGATCCTTTTGTTTGAACAGATGTTGAAGGCTACGGTGATCAGTAAATACCTCACAAGATACGCCATATAAGTAATGCCTCCAAATCATTAAAGCATGAACTATGGCAGCCAGCTCCAAATCATGCACGAGGTAGTTCTTCTCCTGAGGCTTCAACTGACGAGAAGCATAAGCAATAACTCTACCCTCCTGCATAGTACACAACCGATCCCAATTCTTGAGGCATCACAATACACGGTACATGAACCTGAGGTTGATGGTAGAACCAATACTGGAGCTGTGGTTAAGGCTGTCTTGAGCTTTTGAAAGCTCTCCTCACACTTGTCCGACCATACAAATGGAACACCCTTCTGGGTCAATTTGGTCAAGGGCGACGCAATGGATTAGAAATCCTGAACAAACCGGAGATAGTAGCCTACCAACCCAAGAATACTATTAATCTCTGCGACCGAGGACGGTCTAGGCTAACTCTGGACCGCCTCTATATTCTTTGGGTCAACCTGTATACCCTCGCTGGACACCACGTGCCCCAAGAAAGCCACTGAATTGAGCCAAAACTCGCACTTAGAGAATTTAGCATAAAGCTTCTCCTCCCTCAGTCTCTGTAATACAACTCGCAAATGTTCTGCGTGCTCTTCCTGATTACGCGAGTACACCAGAATATCATCAATGAATACCACCACGAACGAATCCAGATAAGGCCGAAATACATTGTTCATTAACTGCATGAACGATGCTGGGGCATTGGTTAGCCCGAAAGACATAAGAAGAAACTCATAGTGGCCATATCTAGTCCAGAAAGCAGTCTTAAGAATATCTGCGTCCCTGATCTTTAACTGGTGATATCCTGAACAGAGATCAATCTTAGAGAACACTCGTGCTCCCTGAAGCTGGTCAAATAAATCATCGATGTGAGGCAAAGGATATTTGTTCTTGATAGTTACCTTGTTCAATTGCCTATAATCGATGCACATTCTCATCGTGCCATCTTTCTTTTTCACAAGTAGAACCGGTGCACCCCAAGGTGACACACTAGGCCGAATGAACCCCTTATCTAGGAGTTCCTGAAGTTGCTCTTTCAACTCCTTCAACTCTGCTGGTGCCATACGATATGGTGGAATAGAGATGGGCTGAGTGCCCGGCACCAGGTCAATGCCAAAATAAATATCCCTGTCCGGTGGCATGCCCGACAAGTTTGCAGGAAATACATCAGGAAAATCCTGAACAACTGGAATAGAGTCGATGCTTGGAGTCTCAGCTCCAACATCCCTCACAAACACTAGGTATGCAAGGCAACCCTTCCAAACCATACGCTGGGCTTTCAGGTATGATATCACCCTACTAGGAGTATAATCGGTCACGCCATGCCACTCGATCCGCGGCACACCCGGCATAGCCAAAGTAACTGTCTTAGCATGACAGTCTAAAATAGCACGACATGGAGATAGCCAATCCATGCCTAAAATGACATCAAAATCTACCATGCTTAGTAGCAATAGGTCCACTCGGATCTCCAAACCCCCAATAGTTACTACACATGATCGGTACAGATGATCCACAACAACAGTATCGCCCACCGGGGTAGACACATAAACAGGTAAAGCAAGAAACTCCCGAGGCATACCTAAATATTGAGCAAAATATGACGACACATATGAATAGGTGGAACTGGGATCAAATAATACAGAGGCATCTTTGTAGCAGACTGAAACAATACCTGTAATAACGGCGTCTGAAGCACTAGCATCTGTCCTGCCTGGGATAGCATAAAATCGAGCCTGGCCACCGCCTGTTCGACCTCCCCCTCTGGGGCGACCTCTGGCTGCCTGACCTCCACCTGTAGCTAGTTGGGCGGGTGGTAAAGTAACTGGAGCAGAAGTCGAGGGCTGACCCCTCTGTTGGGACGATCTAGCACCACGATGAGGACACTGCCTCCACATGTGACCCATCTCGCCACAATCATAACAACTCTCTAGTGCTCTAGCAGATGCACTTGGCCTAGGAGGACCCTGGGTCGATGGAGCATGAGCTGGAAGGGCACTGAGTGATGACTGGCCTTGTTGCAGCCCGTGATGACCACGACCTGCAGATGCCCCACGGTATTCTGGACGGGCTGGCTGAGCAGGCCTGAAGGAACGACCTCTACCCTGCTGAAACTGGCCTCTCGAAGGAGTACCACTGTAACTAGCCGATCCTCGAGGCCTCTTAGCCTCCCTCTCCTCTCGCTCCTGACGGCGAACCGTCTCAATCTCGCGAGCTATATCAACCACCTCCTTGAAGGTAGCACCCAAT
>MCJB01021952.1:366139-439386 GCA_002018475.1 Nicotiana obtusifolia | reverse complement strand
CTCGCGAGCTATATCAACCACCTCCTCGAAGGTAGCACCCAATACCCTCTCCCTGGTCATGAGGATACGGAGATGATAGTTAAGGCCATCCACAAACCTCCTGATCCTTTCACGATCAGTCGGTACCATCCATACAGCATGTCGAGCCAACTTGGAAAATCTTGACTCATATTGTGACACCGTCATATCCCCCTATCGCAGCCACTCAAATTGTCTGCGCAGCTCCTCTCTGCGGGACTGCGGCACATACTTCTCCAAGAAATGAGCGGAGAACTGCTGCCAAGTAAGGGGCGCTGCATCAACCGGCCTACGCCTCTCATACGCCTCCCACCAATTAAAGGCAGCTCCCGTAAACTGAAAGGTGGTGAATGCCGCACCACTAGACTCAAGAATCCCGGCTGTCCGGAGCATTCGCTGACACTTGTCAAGAAAACCTTGGGCATCCTCGCCCTCAGCACCACTGAATGACAGAGGCTGGAGTCTGCCAATCCTCTCAAGGCGATGCTACTCATCATATGGCATAACTGGTACTATGAATTCCTGAGTTGGTGCAGCTGGCTGGGCTGGAGGTGCCCCCGGCATCTGAAGTCCCTGCACTACCTGCTCAGGTGTACGGGCTACTGGAGTCTGATTGCCTCCCCCGGCCTGTGAAGTAGTTGCGGCTGTGGTGGCTGAAACCGCCTAAGCCAGGCCAGTGCAAACAGATAATATCTGAGCCAAGGTCTCCTGAAGACCTGGAATAGCGATAGGCACAGCTGGTGCCTGAACTGGTGCTACTGGAGCCTGTTCCTGAGCTGGGGCAGCTGGTGGATCAACAGATGCTGCCCTTGCGGCTCTGCCTCTTCCACGACCACGACCGCGTCCACGGCCTCTGGTGGCCTCAGTGGGTGGTACTGGTGGTCGTCCACCTCGTCCAGCAGTTCGCGGCCTCACCATCTGGGGGAGAACAGGTTAGCAAAAGTTTTAGTACTCGGATCAACAAATTTGCACGACAAGAATTTCAAGAATATGGAATTTTCCTAAAAAGGTTCCGCAGCCTCTCGAAGATAAGTACAGACGTCTCCGTACCGATCTGCAAGACTCTACTAAACCCACTCATGACTCGTGAGACCTATGTAACCTAGATTCTGATACTAAGCTGTCACGACCCAAAATCCCAACCATGATCGTGATGGCGCCTCTCATGAAGACAATGCCAGCCAATTCAAACTAAACTTCATTCAAACAGTTAAACAATACGAAAATAATATAAGTACGGTTTAATAACAGTAATTTGCAGAAAAATATAGTGAACCATCCCGACAACAGCCCGAAACCGGGGTGTCACAAAGTCATGAGCAACTAATGAAATCCTAATAACAAGATTACTATTACAATATCTCTGGCACAATTGTTTGAAGAAAGTGGAAATACAATATAAAGAGATACGGGGCTGCGAACGCCAACAGCTACCTCGTAGTCTCTGAGTCACCGCTCTGACAATCGTAGTCAATGCCTCGAAGCGTAATCAATAACGCCTGAATCTGCACACATGGTGCAGGGAGTAACGTGAGTACTTCCAACTCATTGAGTAACACATATAAATAATGACTGAAAGTAAGGAAACACGTAAAGCACAAGGCAATGCATAATGAAGTAGTAAATCATTATTTGAAAATAGTAAATCAGTAAGAAATCATTTAAAAATCTTCCCAGCTCTGGTTACCAGTTGCCATTGTTACCAACTGTAACCTACAATTGTCATTGTTACCAACTGTAATATTCCTGGGCTCAGTATCAATCTCACATCTCTGGTTACCGGTTGTCATTGTTACCAACCGTAACCTACAGTTGTCATTGTTACCAACTGTAATATCTCTGGTTACCGTTTGTCATTGTCACCAACCGTAACCTATAGTTGTCATTCTTACTAACTGTATTATCTCTGGGTACCCTGCGCTCACTGGGGGTGTACAGACTCCGGGAGGGGCCCCTTACGGCTCAAGCGCTATATCAAGCCACCTCGTGGCATACATTTAGGCCCTCGGCCTCATATCAATCAAGCCACCTCATGGCGTATATACAGTATCTCAGGCCCTCGGACTCATATCAATTAGTAAAACCTCACACCTGGCCCTCGGCCGCACTCAGTCAGAAAATCATCACAAGCCCCTCGGGCATAGTAAAACAGTAGTTCTCAGCCCAAACATCATTTCAAATACTGTGTAAATCTCAAAACTGAATAAAAAGCGGCTGAGTTGTACAACAGTGGAAACAACATGACTGAGTTCAAGTAATAAGTACAAGTAATGAGGAAATAGTGATAAAAATCCTCGGAGGGTTCAAACAATTGGCACGAAGCCCAAATATGGCAATCAACACAAAACATGATGATATCAAATAGGTTTCAATCAAATATGTTGTAAAAATCATCAATCGGGATGGACCAAGTCACAATCCCAGTAGTAAACGACCCCACGCTCATCATTGAGGATGTGCCTCACTTCAATATAGCACTACGATGTGCAAATCCGGGGTTTCGAACCCTCAAAACATCATTTACAATCACTACTCACCTCAAACCGGCTAAATCCTTAGCCCGCGACGCCTTTGCCCTTTGAATTGGCCTCCACGTGCGTCGAATCTATTCAAATTCAGAAAAATTATGTCACAATATGTTGAGGGAACAAAGCCCAAGCAAAAACAGTCAAAAATACTAAGAAATCTCAAATTAGCAAAACCCGAGCCCCGGGCCCACTTCTCGAAATTCAGTAATTTCCATCCCAACGGGTTCCTTATCTCCTCACAAGTTCAACCATACAAAATTTATCGAATTCCGACATCGGATCGACCTCCAAATCTTAAATCTAAACTTAAGGGTTTTCCACAATTTTTTCCAGCTTAAATCATCAATTAATTGCTAAAAACAGTGATAAACTGAGGTAATTCCTCCAAAATTGATTTAGGAACACTTACCCTGATGTTTCCCTTGAAAATCTTCCAAAAATCCCTTCAAGATTAGTTGCAATCCAAGTTCTATAGCTCCAGCTATATTCAAGATGGCCAAAATCCCCTCTTTTAAGAATTTGCCCAAGAAAATCTCCTTTGGATATAGTTTTGAGGTTGATTTGTTGTGATTCTATGGTGTTTGGAGGTGTTTCTCTTTGTGGATAATGAAAATGGGTTTTGCATGGCAAATGGGCACTTATTTCTATTCATAAAGTGGTCAAAAATCGGAACAATAAAACTTTCAGGTGTTCAAAATGCTGTTCATATTCTAGTCGCATTTTTGACATTGAAATATGCTACACTTTGCTGCGTAGCATAATCAAAAATGTTGCGTAGCATAATCAAAATGTTGTTCGCATTTTGGACAGCATGCGTAGCATTTCTAACATTTATGCAGATTTTCCTTTCCAACGATGAAATAGTCCGTTTAACCACCCAAAACTCACTCGAGGCCTCCAGAAACTCAACCAAACATGCCAACATATCCCATAACATTATTCAAACTTCTTCCTACTATCGGAACGCCCAAAGCAACCTCTCAACACCAAATTCGCGTTGGATTCAAGCCTAAGGATTTCAAAATCTTCTAAATCGCTCTTTTGATCTAAACCCAACCAAACTACGTCCGAATGACCTGAAATTTTGCACACAAGTCATAAATTACATATCGAAGCTACAACAACTTTCGGAATTCCATTCCGACCCTCGGATCAAAATCTCGCCTATCAACCGGAAATCGCCAAAATTCTAACTTCGCCAATTCAAGCCTAATTCTACATGGGATCTCCGAAACCAATTATGATCACACTCCTAAGTCATAAATCACCTCCTGGAGCTAACCGAACCATCGGAAACTCACATCCGAACCCTCTAACTCATAAGTCAACATCCGGTTGACTTTTCCAATTTAAACTTTCTTAAAAGAGACTAAGTGTCTCATTTCTTACCAAATTCACTCCGAACGCAAACTACTCAACTCGATCACATAAAACACGGATAACGAAGCGTAAATGAAGTAGAAATGGGGAAGACGGAGTGATAACCCACGAGACGACTAGCTTGGTCGTTACACTTATCCTTGAATAGAGTTGAGCTTCCTAGGATGCTATTATATCTTCTCTATCTCTCTTTACATTACTGTTCTTTATTATGCTTTCCAGCCTTACATACTCGGTACTTTATTTGTACTGACTCCCTTTTGCTGGAGTTGTTGCGTTTCATGCCCGTAGGTCCTGATACACAAGTTGACGGTCCTCTTGTCATTCCTTGAGTTCTCCTATCTATATGTCTATGCTAGTGGGAGATTCCATTGTTGTTGACCGTGTGTATCTGTCATGTTTAGTTGCTCTTGGCGGTTTTGAGACCAGAGTTGATCTATTGTTGCTCAGTATGGTAGATTTGATGTTATCTTGGACATGGACTGGTTTTCTCCCTATCATGCTATTGTTGATTGTCACGCCAAAGACGGTGATGTTGGCTATGTCAGGTTTGCGGCGGTTGGAGTGGAGGAATACTTTGGATTATGTTCCTAGTAGGGTGGTGTCTTTCCTCAAGGCACATCAGATTGTTAGAAAGGGGTGTGAGGCATATCTAGCCTTTGTGAGAGATGTCGGTGTTGATACTCCTACCGTTGAGTAAGTTCCGGTAGTGAGGAATTACCCATATGNAAATCCCAAACCTGGTCGTGATGGCGCCTCTCGTGAAGACAAGGCCAGCCAATTCAAACCATATCTCATTTTAAGCAATAAATTTAACAAGAGAACAACACATCATAGTTTAATAGCGGTCATTTACGGGAAAACATAGTGAACCATCCCAACAACAGCCCGAAACCGGGGTGTCACAAAGTCATGAGCAACTAATGAAATCCTAATAACAAGATTACTATTACAATATCTCTGGCACAATTGTTTGAAGAAAGTTGAAATACAATATAAAGAGATACGGGGTTGCGGACGCCAATAGCTACCTCGTAGTCTCTGAGTCACCGCTATGACAATCGTAGTCAATGCCTCGGAGCGTAATCAATAACGCCTGAATCTGCACACATGGTGCAGGGAGTAACGTGAGTACTTCCAACTCAGTGAGTAACACATATAAATAATGACTGAAAGTAAGGAAACACGTAATGCACAAGGCAATGCATAATGAAGCAGTAAATCATTATTTGAAAATAGTAAATCAGTAAGAAATCATTTAAAAATCTTCCCAGCTCTGGTTACCAGTTGCCATTGTTACCAACTGTAACCTACAATTGTCATTGTTACCAACTGTAATATTCCTGGGCTCAGTATCAATCTCACATATCTGGTTACCGGTTGTCATTGTTACCAACCGTAACCTACAGTTGTCATTGTTACCAACTGTAATATCTCTGGTTACCGGTTGTCATTGTTACCAACAGTAACCTACAGTTGTCATTCTTACCAACTGTATTATCTCTGGGTAACCAGCGCTCACTGGGGGTGTATAGACTCCGGGAGGGTCCCCTTACGGCCCAAGCGCTATATCAAGCCACCTCGTGGCATACATCTAGGCCCTCGGCCTCATATCACTCAATAAAACCTCACACCTGGCCCTCGGCCGCACTCAGTCAGAAAATCATCACAAGCCCCTCGGGCATAATAAAACAGTAGTTCTCAGCCCAAACATCATTTCAAATATTGTGTAAATCTCAAAACTGAGTAAAAAGTGGCTGAGTTGTACAACAGTTGAAACAACATGACTGAGTTCATGTAATAAGTACAAATAGTGAGGAAAATCCCTGGAGGGTTCAAACAATTGGCACGAAGCCCAAATATGGAAATCACCACAAAACATGATGATATCAAATAGGTTTCAATCAAATATGTAGTAAAAATCATCAATCGCGACGGACCAAGTCACAGTCCTAGTACTAAACGACCCGACGCTCATCATCGAGCGTGTGCCTCACTTCAATATAGCACTACTATGTGCAAATCCGGGGTTTCGAACCCTCAGAACATCATTTACAATCACTACTCACCTCAAACCGGCTAAATCCTTAGCCCGCGACGCTCTTTGCCCTTTGAATTGGCCTCCACGTGCGTCGAATCTATTCAAATTCAGAAAAATTATGTCACAATATGTTGAGGGAACAAAGCCCAAGCAAAAACAGTCAAAAATACTAAGAAATCTCAAAATTAGCAAAACCCGAGCCCCGAGCCCCGAGCCCCGGGCCCACTTCTCCAAATTCAGTAATTTCCATCCCAACGGGTTCCTTATCTCCTCACGAGTTCAACCATACAAACTTTATCGAATTCCGACATCGGATCGACCTCCAAATCTTAAATCTAAACTTAAGGGTTTTCCACAATTTTTCCCAACTTAAATCATCAATTAATTGCTAAAAACAGTGATAAACTGAGGTAATTCCTCCAAAATTGAGTTAGGAACACTTACCCTGATGTTTCCCTTGAAAATCTTCCAAAAATCCCTTCAAGATTAGTTGCAATCCAAGTTCTATAGCTCCAGCTATATTCAAGATGGCCAAAATCCCCTCTTTTAAGAATTTGCCCAAGAAAATCTCCTTTGGATATTGTTTTGAGGTTGATTTGCTGTGATTCTATGGTGTTTGGAGGTGTTTCTCTTTGTGGATAATGAAAATGGGTTTTGCATGGCAAATGGGCACTTATTTCTATTCATAAAGTGGTCAAAAATCGAAACAATAAAACTTTCAGGTGTTCAAAATGCTGTTCATATTCTAGTCGCATTTTTGACATTGAAATATGCTACACTTTGCTGCGTAGCATTCTGGTCGCATAATCAAAATGCTGTTCGCCTTCTGGTTGCATTTTTTACATTGCAATCTGCTACACTTTGCTGCGTAGCATAATCAAAAATGTTGCGTAGCATAATCAAAATGTTGTTCGCATTTTGGACAGCATGCGTAGCATTTCTAACATTTATGCAGATTTTCCTTTCCAACGATGAAATAGTCCGTTTAACCACCCAAAACTCACTCGAGGCCTCCAGAAACTCAACCAAACATGCCAACATATCCCATAACATTATTCAAACTTCTTCCTACTATCGGAACGCCCAAAGCAACCTCTCAACACCAAATTCGCGTTGGATTCAAGCCTAAGGATTTCAAAATCTTCTAAATCGCTCTTTTGATCTAAACCCAACCAAACTACGTCCGAATGACCTGAAATTTTGCACACAAGTCATAAATTACATATCGAAGCTACAACAACTTTCGGAATTCCATTCCGACCCTCGGATCAAAATCTCGCCTATCAACCGGAAATCGCCAAAATTCTAACTTCGCCAATTCAAGCCTAATTCTACATGGGATCTCCGAAACCAATTATGATCACACTCCTAAGTCATAAATCACCTCCTGGAGCTAACCGAACCATCGGAAACTCACATCCGAACCCTCTAACTCATAAGTCAACATCCGGTTGACTTTTCCAATTTAAACTTTCTTAAAAGAGACTAAGTGTCTCATTTCTTACCAAATTCACTCCGAACGCAAACTACTCAACTCGATCACATAAAACACGGATAACGAAGCGTAAATGAAGTAGAAATGGGGAAGACGGAGTGATAACCCACGAGACGACTAGCTTGGTCGTTACACTTATCCTTGAATAGAGTTGAGCTTCCTAGGATGCTATTATATCTTCTCTATCTCTCTTTACATTACTGTTCTTTATTATGCTTTCCAGCCTTACATACTCGGTACTTTATTTGTACTGACTCCCTTTTGCTGGAGTTGTTGCGTTTCATGCCCGTAGGTCCTGATACACAAGTTGACGGTCCTCTTGTCATTCCTTGAGTTCTCCTATCTATATGTCTATGCTAGTGGGAGATTCCATTGTTGTTGACCGTGTGTATCTGTCATGTTTAGTTGCTCTTGGCGGTTTTGAGACCAGAGTTGATCTATTGTTGCTCAGTATGGTAGATTTGATGTTATCTTGGACATGGACTGGTTTTCTCCCTATCATGCTATTGTTGATTGTCACGCCAAAGACGGTGATGTTGGCTATGTCAGGTTTGCGGCGGTTGGAGTGGAGGAATACTTTGGATTATGTTCCTAGTAGGGTGGTGTCTTTCCTCAAGGCACATCAGATTGTTAGAAAGGGGTGTGAGGCATATCTAGCCTTTGTGAGAGATGTCGGTGTTGATACTCCTACCGTTGAGTAAGTTCCGGTAGTGAGGAATTACCCATATGTATTTTAGGTAGATCTTCCGAGCATGCCGCCTGATAGGGATATCAATTTTGGTATTGATTTATTTCCTGGCGCTCATCCCATTTGTATTCCTCCATATCGTATGGCCCAGCGGAGTTGAAGGATTTAAAGGAGCAGTTATAAGAGTTGCTTAATAAGGGTTTCATTCGGCCTAGAGTATCACCTTGGAGTGATCTTGTCTTCTTTGTAAAGAAAGAGGATGGTTATATGCGCACGTGTATTGATTATCGACAGCTGAAGAAGGTTACAGTGAAGAACATGTATCATTTGCTTAGCTACAGGTTGCTAGAGTATTCTCAAAGATTGATTTATGGTTAGGCTATTATCAGTTGAAGATTCAGGATCTAAATATTCCAAAGACTGCCTTCAGGACTCGGTATGGTCATTACGAGTTCGTTGTGATGTCATTTGGCTGACCAACGCCCCATAAACATTCATGCACTTAATGAACAGTATATTCTAGCCCTATCTTGACTCATTCGTCAATGTTTTTATTGACGACATCTTGGTGTACTTCTGGAGCCGGGAGAATCACGAGCAGAAAATGAAGATTCTGCTCCAAACCTTGAGAGAAAAAAAGTTGTATGCAAAATTTTCAATGTGTGAATTCTAGCTTGATTTGGTGGCGTTTTTGGGTCATATGGTGTCGAGTGAGGGATCAAGGTAGATCCGAAGAAGATTAGAGCAGTGCAAAGTTGTCCCAGAACCCTCTTCATCTACTTAGATCTGGAGTTTTCTTGGTTTGGCA
The DNA here is from genome assembly GCA_002018475.1 of Nicotiana obtusifolia. Taxonomy (NCBI): domain Eukaryota; kingdom Viridiplantae; phylum Streptophyta; class Magnoliopsida; order Solanales; family Solanaceae; genus Nicotiana; species Nicotiana obtusifolia. Next base: position 430,428 of record MCJB01021952.1, on the reverse strand, counting down.
GGGTATTACGGTATATTCATAGAGGGTTTCATCTATTGCAGCACCTATGACCAGATTGACCCAGAAGGGTGCTCCATTCAGATGGACCACGGAGTATCAGGATAGCTTTCAAAAGATTAAAATTTCTTTGACTAAAGCCCAAGTGTTGGTGTTGCTTACGGGTTCGGGGTCTTACACTGTGTATTATGATGCGTCGCGTCTTGGCCTCGTCGCAATGTTGATGCTATCCGGTAGGGTGATTGCCTTAGCATCTATACAGCTGAAAGTGCATAAAAAGAATTATCCTATCCACGACCTTGAGTTAGCAGCTATTATTCATGCCTTGATGATTTGGCGGCACTATTTGTACAGTGTTCTATTCAAACAGAAGGATCTTAACTTGCGGCAGTGGGTTTGGTTAGAGTTACTTAAGGATTATGATATCACCATTCTATATCATCTAGGGAAGGCCAATGTTGTGGCCGATGCCTTGAGTCGAAAGGGGGAGCTTGAGCAGTTTAGCATATCTATCGGTAATAGATATGCTACTATTCTTTTAGCTTTCGCACGTTTCTTGATTTTTCTTTGTTGTTCTTGGACCCTTATCGTGTTGTTATCAAGTGGTATCAGAGCATAGGCTAATCAAGATTTCAATCTTGATAATCTTGGGAGGTTCTTGAGCAAAAAATTCAAAAACAACACACACACACAAAAAAAAACAAAAAAAATGAAATTCAGCCGCAAAAATGTTTTATTGCTTATTATTATTACAAGAATTCAAGTGTTATTTGGTTTTCAAGTCAAGAAAGGAAACAAGAAGAGGGGATCCTATTTCTTGAAGATTAAGATAATTTCTTTCATTATTCTTGTGGGTTTTGGGTTTCCTATATTCTTTCCTTATTTTTCCTACTAACCAATTCATATTCTTCCTATGTTTGGTCCTTCACTTTCCTTTTCTTTTCATAACTCCATATTCTTATCACTAAGGTGGTGAATAGTAAGGTTTATTAATAAATCTAAAGATTAATGACCAAGAGTTGCTTTGAGTGGAGATTGGTGAGAACATTAGAAGGAAAAAGCCAAATTTAAAAGATACATGTTTCTTCTAATCTATGTCAAGGTGTCTCAAATAGGTAGTTATAGTGAAAGGAAGCGAACTATGACTCAACAACTTGAAAAGTCGAACTTACAGTGTACCGATTGGAAGGAAGACAGTCGTAAAGTTATTTTTCAAACAAGAGCTAAAGTGATGTCTGCGATTTGTGCCCTTAGAACTGACAAAGACTTTGGCTATAACTCAATTAGCATTTATAAGGTTGAGAAATTAAACTTAATTAAACTTGCCTTTTGTTGAGCATATTGAACCCTACATGTTGAGAGGAATAAAGGTAGATAAAAAAGTGTTATTACAGTTCTCCATTGGAAGGTATGAGGATGCGATTTGGTGTGATGTGATTCCCATGAATAATTATCGTATCTTATTGGGAAAGCCATGGTATGTCTACAGAAGAGCTCCATATAAAATGGAAAAAAACAGATACTCTTTTGAGGTTAACGAGAAGAAACTCATTCTTGAACCTTTGACTTCCTCACAAATTTATGAAGATGAAAAGACCGTTAAAGAGAATATGGAAAAATGTTAGAGGAAAACTGAAAGGCTGTGTTGAGTGAAGACAATGGCATGTCAAGTGAGAAAAAGAGTGAGCTTGAGGGAAAAGAAAAGAGCGAAGGAATGGAGATAATAAAAGTCTATGAGGTAGAGAGAGGAAAACAAGAGGGTTTGAGTGAAGAAAAAGAAGAAAAATTTAGGGAGAGAAAAGAGGGTAAGGGTGAGGAAAAAGTTAGTCTTGTGATAAAAGCCAAAGAGAGTGTAAGCAAGAAATTCTTTTCTTTACATGCTAACCCATCAACTCTTTCTTGTTTTAATTCTTGTGATTTTGTGCAGCCACGTGTTGAAAGATCTTTTGTAAGGGGAAGTGAGGCGCAAGAGATGGTACAAAGGATCCAATTGGATTCCAACATAAATTTGACGAATCAATTCTTGTTGGGTAGTGGAAGATAAAAGCTTGGTTATATGCTTTATTATTAAACCTTTTAACTATTTTAATTCTTATTTATAGGTTAATGACATGGAGTTTGCTAAAACCATTGCTAAGTTGGAGTCATTGGATAAAAAAATCCAAGGTGATGATGTTCTATTGATAAATAAGTCCAAGTATGGTATGTATAATTGGTTTATTCAAATTCTTAAGCTTTCTAGAACACGTAAGGTATTTTTGGAGGTAATGAACTATACTCTTATTTCTTATGACTTTATTATATTTGTTGATGATGATATTTTAATGCATATCAAGTCATTAACCGTGATATTTAAGTTCAAGTACAAGAGTAATTTGCTTTCTTTTGAAATTAAGTATAACATAGATGATTATGAATTCCAACTTGGTAGAAAGAGGCAGGTAATTTATGAGAAGAGGCTTGCGAGTTATTTAAATATTTCTTCTTCTCTTATTCAAGTGTCTAGTGAGCTTTCATCTGATAAATTGCTAGAATATGATTTTTGTGTGATGGGGAGTCATTCTTCAAGTCATTTTGATTGTGATCTTGTAAAAGTGTTTGCTATTAGTAAAGAAAATATAAATGATTATTGTGACACTAGTGACCAAATACATATTCATGAAACTATCTATGACTCTTTCGATGAATATTTGAGCGATTGTTTTTAATCCCTTGATGTTGCGAATACTTTTTGGGAAAGTTATAATCATAAGCTTGAATGTATTGAAATTTTTATTTTGGGATTTATGGGTTTTTCTAACATTCTTGAGAATTTATGTGCTTATTTGAATAGCTTACATGTAGAAGAATCCATGGGATTTGTAATTGTAGATACTTGGCCATATCATAAAAGTGTCATATTTGATACATATGGTAGAGATACTTGTTTCAAATGAAAGTGTGGTCCATCTTGTGTAATTTCGTTGTCATGTACATTTTTGGACGACCTTATTGACAAGATCGAATTGCAAGTTCCCTTGCATAGTGCGTATAAGAGAGGTTTTTATTGGACAAATCTAAGTAGGCATAAATTTTACTGGGATGATGATGTCCATATGCCTTATAAGGGAGTATATACACCTATTAAACTTAATCGGATTAAGTGGACACATGGTCACTATCTTGTTTCACTCCTACCATTTTTTCAGATTAGTGGAAGCCATTTACTAGTGCCTGTTTTCTTTTCTTGCAAGATCAAAATTCGAGGACGAATTTTCTTCAAGAAGAGGAAAATGATAGCATCCTAGGAAGCTCAACTCTATTCAAGGATAAGGATGTAGCTTTGGAATCTCAAAGAGGGCTTTAACAAGATGTCAAGCTAAAGAGTTGCAAAACAAGGCCAGTAGAAGTGCAAATAAAGAAATCGCTTGCACCAATTTGGAGGAAGAGCTCAAGGGTAAAGGATATGAATTGGCTAGGTATTACATTTGTTTTATGACCCAATTTTATGCCCACGAAGATGAGGATTGGATCCCAAGAGATATCCTTTGAAGAAGGTCCTAGTTAGTCCATCTTGGACCAGTTTGGCACCTAAAAATGTGTCCAAACTTGCAGCCTATAAAGGCTTGCAGAATGATACATTTTATAACATAAAAAAGGACTTACGTGATGCCCAAAAAGGATACAATAGGCGTGCTACATGTTGAGTACATGTTGGAGCCAAGTTGCTTGCAAATTTCCTTCAAGATTTTCAAGATTTCCAAGACATCCATGATTCTAACCAAGATTAGTTTGGGACTTATTTTCATATATTTTGGGACTATATTTATTTCTTTCCTAGTTAGCTAAGGTTATATTTTCTTTTTCCTAAGATTGTTGGAATTACTTTACAAGAATGACTTGGTTTTTGCTTCGTAGTATTTTCATTTTCCTAGGGTAGTTTGACTTGTTGTCCAAAGCAGTTTAGGACTTTATTTCCTTATTTTTGGCCTTAATTTCGTGACCCCTCCAACCTATATAAGGGGTGTTTTCTTTATTTTTATACTTAGATTATAAAGACAATATTAATAAAAATTGTAAATTATTAATCTTATATCACTTGTAGGTATTCAAGAAAGGTGATAAGTTTAGGCTTATTGTTGTTCTTGTTATTCTAAAGGGTCGGGTTTCACAATCTATCTCTTGTTTTCAATTCTCTTTCAAAGGAGATTAGTTCTTCGTTAGCTAATTGTTGTTGTTATGATTCAACTTCAAGAATATACTTCTTTAATTCAAGGAACTCTTTCTTGAGTTCAATCTTCTTTAATTTTTTTGTCTTTTTTTTTCTTCACACGTTTCTTGATTTTTCTCAGTAATTCTTGGACTCCTATCGTGTTGTTATCAAGATACAACCTGTAACATTTGAGTACCTCTGAGAGCTACTGACATTAAATGCATGATGCGCATATATACATAAAGTTTTAAAAACATTTGCTTCTCCAGGCATCATCATCATCATCATATCATACCCAGCCATAATAGGCTCGGTAAAAACACACCTGGCCATCATCAAGCTAGGTAGGATCGTACCCGGCCACGTGGTGCTCGTAAAATCCAACTGATCGGTGGTTGCACAGTAGGTGCCATACCTATCCGACTATAACGCGGCTCAGTAGAGTAAAATTGATATATGTGTGTGTGTGTGTGTATATATATATATATATATAATGAATGCTAGACTTATGGAATCATGTTCTAAACCTTTCGGAGTGACATAGAGTCGTCGAACCTTCGATTAACATTATGGACATCCATACCATCAATATCGACCTCAGTAGGATTCAATGATCATACATACATGTTTAGAGTAACTTTATAAGGAAAGAACAACATGGACAACCTTAGTTGCTAGGAATAGATCCGTTATAAAATAATGTATCGTTTACGTTTATTTCACTCAGATCATGCCAAAAGAAATAAGGAAGTCTCTTAACATACCTGTATGATCTGTTACTTATTCCTCAACCAAGCTCAACAAAACTTCTTGCATCTATTATAAGTGAAATGATATTGTCGTCAACATATAATGCCGTACCATCATATTTGGCTAGTCGTATAGCTTAAGGCAAAATGGGCAGAAACTCACCTATTTTTACTACATCCCAAAGACTGCTTAGGGTCATCGACAGCCCAATAATAGTCGTCAACACATAGTTATTGTTGTGCACTACTCAATAGTCGTAATTGATTATCCCATCCTTCTATAAAGTTTTGAATCTTAGCTTGTAACATGTCTTTGAGCATATGAATTGTACGCTTTACTTGCTAGAATTATCTTATGTACCCATGTTTCTTGAGAGGGCTTTTAAAAGCTATGTGTAACTGAGCACCTCTATTAACCGTAATCGAGGCAGAAACATTTTGTACCCGATCTACCTTCTGCACCCTTCCGTTTTACATAACCTTTAGTAATTTGTCCAGTTAAAATAAACTAGTTTTTGTCACCACAGTCATCCATGTGGAATCGAACTTGCTATATTTGTAACGAATCTTATGCCAATATTTTCTCCTTTCCATATTGGGTTACTTTATTCGTGTCAATCCATTAGGTTCCTGATGTTGTATTTTGTCTGATCAACAACTTGAATATTAAGCTATGAACCCTACAATGATTTCCTTCATGTCGTCCTACCGATGTAATCCTTTGACATCATGGTATACTTTTAACGTTCCAAGATGGTAGAATAGCGTGAATAATGAACCTCTGTCCCAATACGCTATTGGCCATAATATTTCAAGATCCCTCCTTTAATAGACTCAAAAATCTGTAGTTGTCTCTTGCCGAATACTTCTTTTAACTTTCCCTAAATCGGAAATCTTCCCTATCTTTAAGACCTTTATTACTAAGTCTGCCAAGCGTATTCCGAACCTGTTAATTGGTAAGACCTCTAGTTAACCCTTTTTCCTTTTGGGCTTGCTCATTAGTCAAACCACTAGTGACTTACGACTAAACGCATCTGTTACAACATTGATTCTACTCATTTTATTCTAGTTCTAGGCCATCTTATATGAAACATGTATACCATTATGGTTCTCCATTCCTCCTTATTTTTCTCACTGCCCTAGTTGTCAACGACTTCTTATTAATCTTATATATTGAATCCCTTTTACATATAGTTTGGACCTCATATATTGGATTTCATCTTCTTGTTATTGTATACATTTGTCGTATTCTTCGTTGGTTAGGTTCCAGTTTTTAGAAGAAACTGACATTGTGAATCAACTTGCCTTCATACTGCTTTTTTTTTTACTTCGTCCTTTCCTTATTATCTATCCTAAGTCTTATTCTTGATGTTGAATTTATTGTTTCCACTTTGTCAGTTTTTCTTCTTAGGTTTTTCCTTGAAATATTGTACTAGCTCCTTTGTCTTGCTGTTATCTCAACTATTCTCATGGTTGCAACATTTAGATATCATGATAGTCTATTTTTAATTTCAAGAGTCATCGTACTCGGATCCCTTTCTAACTCCTTATGATTGTTCTTCCTTCTCCTTTCAATCTCAACAGTTTCGTTTGGAGTCATATCTACCAACTTGAACACATTCTTCAGGTTAACATTTCCATGTATAAACTATCTGACTATGCTTATCGTCTATTTAGAACCTAATATCGTCTCTTTTCCATATCATTTGTACCCGTGCGTTATTTTAAATTTGTTTATACTCCTTTCTGTCCTAATCGTCGAATCTTTTCGTTATTAAACAAAAATGCTCTTGACTTAGTGCTTTACCACCTTGTCTTCCACCCTTAGAAAAATAGTTCAATATGTCACGCTTGAGGTCCTACTCGTCTTTCCGCCTTCTGTAGGCCCATATTCCTAGTAGCTTATAATTGTCCTATGGGTAACCTTTCTTCCTCTGAGATAATTTATAGGGGTCTATATATGTAGCGTGTCATACGTTCTTGCTGGCATGCTTTCTTTCGACGAGTTTAAATTTAGTTCACATGGTTTTTCAAGGATATCTTTACTAATTTTCATTTAGTGTTCTTCTCCCACTAATCCTCTTCTTTTCTACTTATTCACTCTTTCTATAATTGCAATGCTAGCTAGTTGAGAGTCCTTTAAGTCTCTCATTGGTACTTTAGTTCTAGTTCATCCTAAGTCATCCTCCGATATCAACACCTCGCATCGGTATGGTAAAATTAACCTTCCGATAATCCCCATTAAAATTACTAATTCACTTTTAATGAAAATAGGGCCCATATTGCTTTATAACCTTAGAGCTCACTTGCCTACGAATCTTATTCTACTCCCATACTTTAACTTACGTCTCTTAATAGTCTTCCCTATTCACTTATTGCTCTATGTGGTTTCGCACAATCCACTCCTCGCTTATCTTGAAGTAATTTCAACAAAACATCCTGGATACTCGACTTCTTGTACCCTAACATTCCTCATTCTTTAGTTCTCTAATATTGATTTACTTATCTGATCACGGGCAAGTCAATGTGCAAACCCAATCTACTATAACCTACCACCACCTAATAGTCCTATGTAGTCGTCAATTGTCCTGGCCTTCTTAGTCTATCATAGCTTCATTGGAATCATATCTTGGAAATATAGACTGCTCTCCCTCTCTGAACTCCTTAGGTTGTGAATTTCCTAACTTTTCAAGGGCTCTACCATTATTAGGGTCCCTGGGGTGATGCCAATCCTGAGAGGCTACCAACTGAATCAATACCTATATTGTTGTTCTTATATAGACAGAGTCGGTGGTGGAACTCGTAGAGTTAATGATGCTGGAGCCTCCCTCAACTCCTCTAGTACTAGTGGATTCAGGGCTATCTAAGGGAGTGACTCACGCTGGTCCTCTGACGTATCTGTCCCAATAGAGGGCGTGCCTCTCATACCCCCTTCTAATCCTTCCTTAATATCCCGACTAGCCACAACTCTTCTAGGTACTGACATCTTTGTACAGCCTATATCAACACATACGTTAGACTCGATTCTCTACAATTCTGCTCTTTCGCACGATCTAGAATATGAAAGGAAGGTTGTTCCTAAATGTCCCCCAGCCTCCTGTTTATAAGTGTGATGCGCAACACACTCATAAACAAGACTCTACTAGACATGACTTGTAGATATCCCTAGGACAAACCTGCTCTGGTACCAAGTTTGTCATGACCCAAATCAGAGGCTGCGACAGGCACCCGATGCCTTACTCAACTGCGTGCCGACATAACGTATATTTCTTATCATACCATCATCGGTAAATGGGTCAGAAGAGCCGTCATGAGATAACCAGAATAAAACATAAGGGAATACTCGACATAGGACGACACAACATGATATACAAACTTATACATGTGACATACGGCGGTTGACACGATCACTTGTACACTCAAAATATAGGCCAACAAGGCCATATAGGTATCCATATGCATGACATCTGTCTACAAGCCTCTAAGACTACATAAACGTCATAAGGGTCGGGACAGGGCCTTGACATACCAATCAGTACATGTCCAAAGTATATTGACCAAATAGGCAACTCCGGAGCAACTAGAGTGCACCAACACCTTCTTCTGAGCTGATAAGCTACCAAGAGGACCGTCAACCTGTCTATCAGGACCTACAGGCATGAAACGCAGCGTCCCCATGCAAATGAGACGTCAGTATGAATAACTTACCAAGTATGTAAGGTTGTAAAGCATAAATAAGAACAATAATTTAAAGAGAGATAGAGAAGATACAACAGACAACATTTGAGTACCTCTGAAGGCTATTGACATGAAATGCATGATACATACATACATACATATATATATATATATATATATTTATATATATATATATATATGTATGTATGTATGTATGTATATATGTATATATATATACACATACATAATCTTTTAAAAATATTCGCCTCTGTGGGCATCATCATCATCATATCATACCTGGCCATAATAGGTCGGTAAAAACGTACCCGACCATCATCAGGCTCGGTAAAACCCAACTGATTAGTGGTTTCATAGTAGGTGCTTTACCCGGTGAAATATATATAAAATGCATGCTCGACTCATGGAATCATGTTCTAAACCTTTCGGAGTGACATAGGGTCGTCGCACTGATTAACCTCATGTACATCTATATCATTAATATGGACCTCAATAGGATTCAAGGATCATACATACTTGATTAGAATAACTTTATAAGGAAAGAACAACATGGACAACCTTAGTTGCTAGTAACAGATCCGTTATGAAATAGCGTATCGTCCATGTTCATTTCACTTTAGATCATGCCAAAAGAAAGAAGGAAGTGCCTTAACATACCTGTATGATCTCTTCCTTATTCCTCAACCAAGTTCAACACAACTTCTTGCGTCAATAACAACTGAAATGATATTATTGTCAACATATATGGTCGTACCACTTTATTTGGCTAGTCGTATAGCTTACGGAAAATTGGGCAGCAATCCCCTGTTTTTACTACATCCCAATGACCACTAAGGGTTATCAACAGCCCAACAACAACAACAATAACCAACAACAACAACAGCAACAATATTATCCAATATGAGCTTCTCCGATTATTGTAAGAATCATATTGAGCTGCAATCTGGTTTTACTAATAGAAAAACAGAAATAAAATCCAATTCTTATTCATAAATTGGTTCACAACTCTCAGAACATTATACTTGTAGGTACTATATGATTCTTAGTTTAAAACACCCAAATGACTTCCAAAACAACCCCATACGCCTAACACCCTAACTTTTATCGTTGATCACTTGTGTTTCATGTTTTCTTCTTCAAGAACTTAGTTAACCCTTAGGAAAGCTTAACAACAGCAACCACAACATTATCAAATAACTTCTCATAATTTCCAGCCACCACAAACCATATATGTGGCTAAAACAACTGTCCAACCAAATAGATAACCATGTTCCATGTTCTTTCAAGTGCTATCTTATGGTTTTCACTCAAACAACACAACCAATACAAGATTAACCTTAGGAAATGTCATGATCCTAACCCCGAACCCGGTCGTGATGGCGCCTCTCGTGAAGACAAGGCCAGCCAATTTAACCAAAATCTCATTTTTAAGCAGTTATTTACATGAAAACAATATAAGCATGATCTAATAGCAATCATTCGCGTAAATATGGCTAACCATAATAGAAACTATCCCGACACAATCCAAACCGGGGTGTCACAAGTCATGAGCAACTATGGATCCAGATACAAGTCTACTAAATACAATATCTGGCACAACTGTTTGAAAAACATGGAAACAATAAGATAAGGGAGATACGGCGCTGCGGACGCCAACAACTACCTCGTAGTCTCTGAATCACCACCTGGACGGGAGGAATCGACAGTCCGGAGCGGAACCAACAAGGCCTGAATCTGCACACATAGTGCAGGGAGTAATGTGAGTACTCCGACCCAGTGAGTAATAAATATAAATAACGACTGAAAGTAAGAAAGCACGTAAAGTAAGGAAGCAATAAAACATCATTTGAAAACAGTAAATAAGTGAGAAATCAAGTAAAATCTCCTTATCAACAATTTCGCCCCTCGGGCAATATCGCAGAACAGTACCAGCCCCTCGGGCTCAAATCTCAGAACAATACCAGCCCTTCGGGCTATCATATGGAACAGTATCAGCCCCTCGTGCTATATCTCACATCACAATGGGTACCCGCACTCACTGGGGGTGTACATACTCCGGGAGGGGCCTCTTACGGCCCAAGAGCAATATCAGGCCACCTCGTGGCATCAAATCTAGTCCCTCGGCCTCATATCAGTCAACCACCTCGTGGCGTATATAAAGTATCTCAGGCCCTCGGCCTCATATCACTCAGTATATCCTCACATCTGGCCCTCGGCCGCACTCAGTTAGAAAATCATCACAATCCCCTCGGGCATAGTAAAATAGTAGTTCTCAGCCCAAAAACATCATTAAAATATTATTTAAGTCTCAAAACTAAGTAAAAGTGGCTGAGTTGTAAAACAGTGGAAAACAGCATGACTGAGTTCAAGTAATAAGTCAAAATAGTCAGGAAATAGTGATAAAAATCCGCGAAGGGTTCAAATAATAGGCACAAAGCCCAAATATGGCAATCAGTCCCAAATTATGATGATAACAAATAAGTTTCAATCAAATACGCCGTAAAAATCATCAATCTGGACGGACCAAGTCACAATACCCAGTAGTAAACGACCCCACGCTCATCATCGAGCGTGTGCCTCACCTCAATATAGCACTATGATGTGCAATACGGGGTTTCAAACCCCCAGAACATCATTTAAAATCACTACTCACCTCGAACCGGCTAAATTCTTAGCGCGTGACGCCTTTGCCCTTTGAATTGGCCTCCGCGCGTGTCGAATCTATCCAAAATTAAAACTAATATGTCACAATATGCTGAGGGGACAAATCCCAAGTGAAAACAATTGAAAAATACCAAAATTTTTGAAATTAGCAAAACCCGAGCCCCGGGCCCACTTCTCGAAACTCAAAAAATTTCACATCAACAGGTTCCTTATCTCCCAACGAGTTCGTACCTATCAAAAATTCATAAATCCGACCCCAAATGGTCCTTCAAATACCCAATTAAAATTTCAAAATCACAAGCCCTATTTCTTCCATTTTTAGCAAGACTTCAATGATTTTCTAGGTGGATTTCGCAATATAAACGAGTTTTAGGTTCGAAATTCTTACCTCCAATCGATTCTCCTTGAATCCCTCGTTAATTTTCTTGAAGAACCTCCAAAAATGAGCAACTATGGGTGAAAATATACCCAAAATCGCGGACAAAATAAGGCTTAAAAACATTCTGCCCAGGCTTCATCAAGTTGTACCTGCGCTGTGCAGGTTGTACATCCTCTTACCATTTTCTATTGCTGTACACCTTCTATTAAAATGCTCATAAATTCTTGTGGAAATATCCAAATGATCAACGGTTTGAAGAGTTAGAAACTAGACTCGAAGATCTTTCATTTGGTAGGTTGTACACTATATAACTCTTTATATATTCCGAGATATGAGCTTCTAAAGTGCATCAGAAAATTCTGTCGAAATTGCTCTACGAGCCAACTTCGATCAATCATAACATTCTGTAGAAATGTCCAAATGATAAATAGTTTATCTTTCTAGAAACTATATTCAAAGGGCTACAACTTTCATGTTCTGTAATTTTTCTGATTCCTTATAGATTACAAAATATGATCTTTCAAACTGGACTACTCGCACCAGTTTTTCTACAACTTTTCTGCAATTTTTTTTTCCAAAGATGAAATAGTCCGTTTAACCATCCAAAACTCACCCGAGCCATTCTGGACCCCGTCCGAATATAGCAACAAGTCCTAAAATATATTACAGACTTAGTCGAGGCCTCAAATCACATCCAATAACGCTAAAAACACGAATGATACCCCAATTCAAGCCTAATGAAACTAATAAATTCCAACTTCTACATTCAATGCCGAAACCTATCAAATCGAGTCCGATTGACCTCAAATTTTGCACACAAGTCATAAATGACATAACAGACCTATGAAGATTTTCAGAACTGGATTCCGGCCCCGATATCAAAAGTCAACTCCCCGGTCAAACTTTTCCAAAATCTTCTATTTTCCAACATTCGCCAAAATGCGTTGAATTTTCCTACGGACTTCCAATTTCAAATCCGGACATACGCCTAAGTCTGAAATCACCATACGAAGCTATAGCAACTCTCAGAATTCTATTCCGACCCTCGGATCAAAATCTCGCCTAACAACCGGAAATCGCCAAAATACTAACTACACCAATTCAAGCCTAATTCTACAACGGACCTCCAAAACCAATTCCGATCATACTCCTAAGTCATAAATCACCTCCCGAAGCTAACCGAACCATCAGAACTCACATCCGAGCCCTCTAACTCATAAGTCAACATCCGGTTGACTTTTCCAACTTAAACCTTCTTAAAGAGACTAGGCGTCTCATTTCTTACCAAATCCACTCCGAACGCAAACTACTGAACTCGATCACATAAAACACGAATAACGAAGTATAATGAAGCAGAAATGGGCGAAACGGGGCGGTAACTCATGAGACGACTGGCTAGGTCGTCACAGGAAAAATCAATAAGATGTTATACGTACCTTTGATAGCAGCTACAACTCGAAACCCCATCTCAACCTAGCTCACAATAGCCGTCAATCACATCAAAACATCATAGAAGCATTCTCTTATAGTCATTAACACTTTTGATGATGATTTGAGTTGATTTTCCTTGAGTTTCGTTCTTAGGATCTTGATATCTTGGGATATGTTAGAGAGGGTCCTGGAGAGATTTTGGATGAATTTTGGGTGAGAGATGACCTGAAACGAAGCTGAAACATCTTTTAAAAGTCGTAAGGTCGGTGGCTGTCTCAAGTGGATCCTAACAGGAGATGCTTGCGTAGTTTCGAAAAAAAGCGAATATCTCTCTACTCCGACGTCGTATAGACAAACGGTTTAATGAATTAGAAAATAGACTCATAGATATTCAATTTGTTGGTAGATCACCCCGTAAATCAAATTACATCGAGAGAAAAGCTCAGTAATATTAGCCCTAAATTTAAATAAAATAGTGAATGTAACTTGTGAGAACTTTTATCGACTTTTGTTTCATAACTCGCTTGGCTTCAAAACTTAACACGCGACTATCATAAGACTAAAGTACCTCAACACATTACCTTCTTATAATCATAAGCACCCTAGTCTCACCCGACAAGTATGGGTTATATAATATTCCCAACTTGCCGACTTTCAACGAAAGTTATTTTCTTCGATTCAATTAGCTTCTTAACCTTCCAACCCTCACGATACTTCCTTAACACTTGTTTTAACCCATAATTATCCTTAGAAATGTCCTTCAAATCTCCGGCTCATATTGATTCACTTAAGATAAAGCCTAACGTGAATGTACGGAGTGTAACAGAGAGGCTACCTAACTGTTGGGAAAACTTCACTTTCTATTAATTCTCTATCATGTGGATTTGTTATTCCCAAAGTTTAAGCTTTTAATATTATGTTCTCTCACAGATGGTGAGGACACATTTTGCTGGATCACTTGAGCGTGCACCCGCGCCCTCTGTTAGAGCTGCGAGAGGTTGGGGTCAAGGTAGAGGCCGAAATGGGGTATCCGCCGTAGCTAGAGCCCCTACTAAAGCAGCGGTCATGGAGACCCTAGTAGCATCAGTTGAGGATCAGGAGCTCCAGAATGTTGACCATGCACTTGAGGGGCCTATCGGTACACCGAGACTCTAGCAAACTCTAGCTCACTTCATGAATATGTTTAAGAGTTTGCCCAAGGCAGGTCTAATTCCGATTGCACTAGCTACTTCATAATTTTGGGGAGGAGCCCAGACTCTCGTCGCACATACACCAAAGTAGCATGCTTATGTTTATCACACTGCGGATGTTATGCCAGTGTAGCGAGTAGTTGCAGTTCAGCCTGAGGTAGGGCCAGTCGTGCCTGCTAAGGAGTAGAAGATGATGTAGAGGTTTTAGAGAATTCGTCCTCCCTATTTTAGCGGAGGGGCTTCTAAGGATGCACATGGTTTCTTGAATTTGTGTCATCGCATTCTGCATACTTTTGGTTTGGTAGAGTCAAAAGGGGTCGACTTTACTAGCTTTCAGTTAACGAGGCCAAAAACTTATATGGAAAGTAGGCCAACTAGTGCAACACTACATACATCGTCCTAGTTATCCAATCTATTTTTAAGAGCGTTTTTTCAACATACCCGTAGAGATGAGTAGCGCAGTGAGTTTAAGCATTTTCTTCGAGAGGGTATGACTGTGACTTAGTATGCTATGAGGTTTATAAAGTTATCACACCATGAAACTTCTTTGGTTTCTACTGAAAGGGAGACAATTCGCAGATTTTTTAAGTGACTCGCTCAAAACCTTAGGTTTGGGATGGCACTGGATATGGAGTCTGAGATTTCATTTCATCAGGCTGTGGAGATTTCTAGGAGGCTAGAAAGTATGCACAGGTAAGAGAGGAAGGATAGGGAGGCCAAGAAGCCTGGTAGTTTTCCATGATTTAGTGGCTCCTACTTTGGGGAAACTGTCGTCATGGTAGAAGCTATGTTAGTCTACTAGTTTAGTCAGTACTTTAGGTTTCATGTATTGCTCTAGCTAGCTAGGGATTTCAGAGCACTTCTCCCAGACAGTCATCCTTCAGTGTGCCTCCTACACGGGGTTCTTATAGCGATTATTCTAGTCGTCGGGGGTAGACTCAGTTCTAGCAACCACGTTAGCAGAGAGGTTTCTATGAGTGTGGTGATACGAGGCACATGGTGAGAGATTGTCCCAAACTTCCAACGATTGTACCTCAGCATGGTACTCAAGATATGATTTTTGCTCTAGATGCTACACCATCTGCACCGCTAGCTCGAGGATGGACATCCGGGAAGAGACCATCCTAGAGGGGGAGGCCAGGCTCGTTGTTATGATTTTGACGGTCACAACAAATGTAGTCATTTTAGGTATAACTCTAGGACTGTGGTAGTCACAACAGATGTAGTCATTATAGGTATTGTTCTGATCTGCTATAGAGATGCTTCAATATCATTCGATTGGGGTTCTATTTATTCATATGTGTCATCCTATTTTGCAATATTTTGATATGTCTTAGGATTGTTTGGATACTCCTGCTTATGTGTCTACACTTGTTGGGGACTCTATTATGGTGGATCGTGTTTACCGTTCTAGTGTTGTTTCTATTAGGGGAAATGAGACTGGGGTTGATATGTTATTGCTTAATATGGTGGATTTTGATGTGATTTTAGGTGTGGATTGGCTATCTCTGTACCATGCTATTATTGA
This sequence comes from Nicotiana obtusifolia, assembly GCA_002018475.1. Lineage (NCBI taxonomy): Eukaryota > Viridiplantae > Streptophyta > Magnoliopsida > Solanales > Solanaceae > Nicotiana > Nicotiana obtusifolia. Next base: position 414,602 of record MCJB01021952.1, on the reverse strand, counting down.
TTGTCACGCTAAGATCGTGACATTGGCTATGCCAAGGTTGGAATAGAGAGGTTCCTTGGGCCATATTCCTAGTAGAGTGGTTTCCTTTATGAAGACTGAAAATATGGTTGAGAAGGGATGTTTTGTTGATTCAGTTCCCATAGTGAGGGAGATTTCATATGAGTTCCTTGCAGACCTACCGAGCATTTCCACCCGATAAGAATATTAATTTTAGTATTAATTTGGCACCGGGCACTCATTCCATATCTATTACACCATCTTGCATGCTCTGGCAGAGTTAAAGGAACAGTTAGGGAATTTCTAGATAATAATTTCATCACACTGAATGTATCACCTTGGAATGCATTGCTCTATTTGTGAAGCTGGCCGGGTCCGTGAGGATGTGCATTGGCTACATGTAATTGAACAAGGTTACCATAAAGAATAAGTATCCACTACCTCACATTGATGATCTTTTTATCAGCTTCAGCCGTTTTGAAACCTTGACGTCGTCTAAGGTGAAAGTATGGAAACTAGTTCCAACGGGTTTGGACGCCATAGGCTCATATCTTCTTTCTGGGATTGGCTCATCTGTCATGCCTTCTTGTTCGTCATCTACTTCAGATACTTCTGGCTCTCTTGGCTGGTTTACAAATATTGGAAGATTGTCATCTTCGGAAGAGTTTGTTGTAGATTCATTGCTTGATTGAGAGCTATCTTCCAGTGATTCATCTTCTGATGAATGCAGAGATTCAGACCATGTAGTATCTTCATCTGATATGTGTCTTGGCTGGGAGACATAGAGGTGTGGAACCTTTTGGTCCGAAATCATCAGGTTTTCGGGGTTGGACCCTTTTGAACTTTCTCCATGGTCACGCCTTTTCTTGGCTTGTTTTTGAGCTGCAAGGGCATCTTTTCTTTCCCAAACCAATTTTGCAATGTCAAACTCTTGTTCTTCTTTTACGGGTTGGGTAAACGAGAACGGATTTTGTGAGGCAGATGGAAAAGTAGAAAGGTGTTGTCTAATTTAGGTGGGGAATATGGTTGTGGAGACATGGGGAAGAAGGTGCGTTTTGAAGGGACAACCAGGGTTGTTTGTGGCTTCGAGTGGTCATTTCTTAAGAGCTGAATCTGTTCTTTGATGGAAACTGTCTCCTTTTGTTGTTGTTGGAAGAAGTGGAAAAGTGAAGTTCCTGGCGGACAAATCTCATATTGTAGATTTGCCAACCTTAGTTCCAACGTTTTGATTAGTCCTTCATGGCGAGATGATGTTTGCTCCATCTTTCTCTCAATTGTTTCCACCTTGCTCATCATTTTGTTTTGTGTATGAGCCACGTTCTTTATGGTGTTGCCAATGTTGGTCAGAATTTTGTTTTGGCAGATAGAGTTTTCGGATTGCCAGTTTATTGTTGGCTCGATGTCACTTATTGGGGGTTTTTCTCCAGTTAGCAGCACTACGTTTTTCTTGGAAATTTTTGGAGCATGGCTTATTCCCTCCTTTTCAAAAGGTTGTAGTGAAGGAAAGTCTTGGGTATGACTGGAGCTTGAAGGGCTTAGCATGAATATCTGTGGTTGTGGGGGATTTTTGGTTTTCGGAATTTATGAAGTTTTAGGTTCAGGTGGCTTTTTGGGTTGTGAGGTATGGATTGGTGGTGAATTGGGTTTGGTTGTGGTTTCACTATCCTCCCAACTTGGAGTGAATATTTCTGATAATTTTGGCCATTCCTGAGGTTTGTAACTGACAAGAAATTCATATTTACCTGGACGGCTTAATGAGCCAATTGAAGGGTCTTTATTTTCATATCTGGCTCAAAATTGCTTTTCAGTGGTCTTCCCCTTTTTCTTTGATTTTGATTTGGTTTTGTTGAGGCCTAACTTTTCTCCATGACGCTGGTGGTGATCATCACATTCTCCATTTGGATCGTCCAAACAGTCTTGACAGTTGCAATCAAGATCCCAAGGGCAGTGTCCCGTAAAGGGGCATTTGAACCACCAGTATTCTGTCCATTTTTTTTCAATAATTTGACACCAGTCATGTTCTTCCATGATGCTTTGTATATTCCAAAAGAGTTCTTCATCAGGTTCAGGGTGTGTATTTGCTATATCTTTTGGTTGGATCATTTAGCAAGAAAATATGGATTTATTTGGTTTTTGAGGTGGGAATGGTCGAAGCTTATGCAAACGGTTTTGTCATTTCTTTTGGTAAAAGTTGGTTCAGCAGATTGTAGGGATTCTTCTGGTTCTCTTAACTTCTCATAATTTGCGATCCAGGAATCAGGAAGAATTTTGACAAGTTAATCTCTTGAAATTTGTCTGGGTATTTGGGTGCACATGGTGTTTCCTGTGGTAGCATCAATATTTAGGAGTAAAGCTTTTTCTCCTCCGGGAAGGCAAAGATCCATGGCATGATTTTGGACTCGCCATGCCATCTGGTGATGAAGAGTGGCTTGGATGGAATCTTTGGCTTGGGGGGCTCCTTGGATTTGAACATGGATTTTTAGAGCTTCGGTTAAGTACGGATCATAAAGGGACATGTTGAAATTTGGAAAGATTGTGATGAAGACTGTCCCAGCATTTAAGGTAACTTCTGTAGTACCCAAATTTGCATGTTGGTACTCCAAGTATCTTGTATCTAGAAGAGAAAGTCGAGCTACCACCGGCTGACATTTTCTTCCGTGATATGTTAAAGCAATTCGGATGACACCAAAATGGATATGGGTAAACCCATGCTCTCTCCATTGCCTGGGAAAATCATCTGGGATTTGAAGAGTGATGAATTGTTCTTCTCGGGTGGCAAGGATAGGATGCTGGTCAAGTTTTGAGGCAGCAACATATTTCTTGACTCGTTTTGGTCTCTGTTGGATAAGGGAACGAATTTGTGTCCAGGGTGCAAATGATTTTTTGGCGAAGGCTGAGTAAGGGTTTATAAGAGGTAGTTCGGTGCAAGACACCTTTTGTTCATCTGGTAGGATATCTACTTCATAGAGGTAATCATATTTTTTGGACAGGGTTTTATACAGAGTAGGGGACATATTCATTTTTGCTAAAGAAGACGATGATGGAAATGACTCAGACATATTTGGTAAACTGTTCCTCCTTCCGAAAGGATGGACTGGCTCTAATACCACAGTATAAAGAACAAAGCAAGGGACTCCGTGAAAGCAAGCTTAATCATAGGTACGAACCCACAGTATAAAGAAGAAAGCAAGAGACTCGAGGAAAGCAAGCTTAATCATAGGTACGAAAGTTTTCCTACAAAAAGGGGGTTGGCTCTTGCCAAGCTACACCAAGGGGCTGGCTCTTGCCAAGCTACACAAACAGTTAATTTGTTTATAGTCGCAAAAGTTTTCCTACAAAGGGGGCTGGCTTCAACCTTGCCAAGCTACACAACTCAGAAAACTTTTGTACTATAACCAACGTTAGCTGTTCATAGCTCAGAAAACTTTCGCACTACAATAAGCTAAGTTTCAAAGAGTACACTTACTCTATTTTCATACATGGACCGTGCTATAATAAGCTAACTTTCAAAGAGTACACTTACATTATTTTCATACATGGACCGGCTTTTCCATCCATTCGAAAGAAAGAACAAGAGGGAAATTTAGAAAGAACTCATATGAAATATATCACAAGAGATTTGCAAAGAGTACAAGATAATTCTAAGCTTTTTTCTAAGATGTACTGATTTTTCTAAGATGATTACAAGATGATCCTACAACTACTACAAGGCCTCATTTTTATAGGACTAGGAGGTTATTACAAGACAAACATTCTAGATAAAGCAAACATATCTTACATGGCAAACTTATCTACAAGCGGGTCCCTCCGTCATGTGAAGGACTTTAGGCAAAACCACTAAAATAACACGTGAAAGCATGTGAACGGGGTGAAATATACATGGTGTAGCATGTGAAAGCATGTGATGCCATGTGAATGTACGGTGGTGCATGTGAAGAAGCATGTGGAGGCATGTGGAAGCATGTGAAAACAAGGCGAAGTGGGGCCCGGATAGCATGGAAATATGTGGAAATTCGTCTTGGCATGGGTAGGATATTTTTTGAGAGTTTTTGGATGATTATGGTAGGAAAACAACGTGAAGTGGGGCTCGGCTAGTATGGAAAGATGTGGGAATTCTGGATTGACGCCAAAAGGTTTGAGAATGGATCCTCCATATTGCCGGAAAACTTGGAGTTCATGATAAGTTCTTCTTTCCATAACAATTGAAGGATCAAAGGGATCCATGAGGTTGAACAACTCCGGTGGAGGATCTGTTGGCTTCAATGAACTAGTTTCTGGTGTATTTAAAAACATAAAGATGTGACTGTTTGGCTTCAGTTTTGCTGGGGAAAATCTTTTTGAAAATTCTTCGGTCGCGATAGAAAATCTGCGAGAATATTATCCTTTATTTTCAGGTGCTTCACTTGAAACTTGTATGGAGAGAACCATTGAGCCCATCTGAGAATCTGAGGATTGGGGATAATTTTTGAATTTATCCGGATCATTTTTGGGAAAGCTTTCATATCCATTTCCACTAGAAATTCTGTATGGATAAGGAAGAAATTGAATTTCTTGATTCCATTCTTTACTGTAAGAATTTCTTTGAAGGTGGAATGATAATGTTGCTCGGCATCTTTAAACTTTCCACTGGCGTATCCACATATTTTTCGCTGGCCATCTTTTTCTTCAAATAGAACAGCACTCCAATATTCATGGCTAGCATAAGTTTGCGGTACCTTTTTTCCATCTGAAGGAATGTAGAGAGACTTGACATTTTTACATATCTCCTTTATTTTTCTGACTGCTTCATCCTGTTTCTCTCTCCATGATGGTGCATTTTTCTTGAGCATTCCTGTAAGCGGTGAAATGTATGTAGAGATATTTGGGATGAAATCTCTTACATAATTTATTACACCCAAGAACTGTTGAATCTGCTTTGTTGTGAGGTTGGTGTCGGGAAATTTAAGTAATTCCTGACATATATGCGGTCCTGGACTGTATTCACCACGAGCAAAATGCATTCCGAGAAAATCAATCTCCTTTTGAGCAAGAACCATCTTTTTTGCTGAGAGCATGATGGCGTACTGTGTTACCAATGCCTCAAATTGAAGAAGCAAGTTGACATGTTCGTCCAATGTATGACTAAATAACAGGATGTCATCAATGTAAACTAAGGAGGTATGGAGGATGGGTTGGAAGATATTTATCATGGCTTTTTGGAACAAGGAGGGTACAGTTTTCAACCCGAAGGGCATGACTTTACACTGGAAGTGATGATCGGGGATGCAAAATCCCGTTTTGGGTCGTTCTTCAAGGTGGATTCCCAATTGCCAAAATTCAGATTTTAAATCAAACTTGAAAAAGTACTTGGCCTTGGCTAAGTGGGAGAAAAGAGTGAGTTTATTTGGTATGGGAAATTTATCATCTTGGAGGAAATGGTTTAGCGGCTGGTAATTAATAACTAACCTGAGTTTTTCTCTTGTCTGCTCAGCTCTTTTGTTGACGTAAAATGCTTCACATGCCCATTGTGAATCTGATGGCTCTATCAAATCAAATTCCAAAAGTTCTTCGCATTCTTTCTTTGCAAGCTGAAGATGATCTGGATTCATGCCTGAATGACTGGCTTTTGTCGGATTGATGTTTTCATTTTTCCTAAAAGGGAGCTTGATAAAAAATTCTTGGTTTTTCCATAATGGGCTTTTCCCTTTCTTCATGAAATCCTTGTGGGATTCAGCACAAAAATGTTCAATGAGATTTTGTTCAATCTCTTTGATTTGTTCGTCTTCGGTGATCTGGAATAGCCTTGGAATTTCAGAATAAGGTATGAACTGCTTTTTAAAAGCTATCCCGTTGGCCTTGATCTGGAGTTGATCTTTAAGCTGCCTATAAATGTCGAATCAAATAATAAGATCTTTTCCTGGCACACCAGATCCTAGCAGCTTGGTTCTGTACTTCAATGCTGGGAACCGGGTGCTTTTTAATGGCAGTTGTGGTTACGATTGTATTTGATGCAGTGTTGAAATTCTTGAAATGTGGCACCCATTGATCTTCACGAAGAACAGCAGGATTTATAAGTGAGGATGCAGCTCCGGTGTCGATGAAAGCGATAACTCGAGCTGGTTTATCCCATTTGGATGAATAGATTTTGAGTTCTACTTGGGGAACGACTGTGAGAGCATTGATCTCTTCTCGGGCTTCGATCACTGGTTTTGAAATCCGGTACTGATCATTGCCTTGATCTTCATAGATATCGAGAGAGAATATAGTTTCTTCATTGTGTTCGTCGTCCACAGAGAATATGGATTCAAGGTCCTCCTCTTTTGCGAGATGTATGCCAGTGTAATCTTCAATCTCCTCAAGGAGTTTGACAGATCTTCGTGATTGGGGACAATTTTTTGCGAAATGGCCAATCTTATGGCAAATAAAGCATCTATCCTTCTTCTGAAAATTTCCTGGCCTTCTGCGTCTGAAATATTTTGTGCGCCTCTTGGCTCTTGATCTTCCATCTGGAATTCTTGGCCATCTGAACCTCCTGAATTCTTTCCATCGTCTGGACGTGCTGCAGGAACATCCTGATCCGGTGATTAAATCAGATTTGCGGCATGCTTTGTCAAGCGCTGGATTGTGCTGGATAATTTTCTTTAAGGCTGAGCGCTTTGTACAAATGTCATCCAATGCGACGAAAATAGCCTGCCTGATGTAACCAATTTGTGGGATGGTTATGGACTGGAACTTTTCTTCAATGATGGTCATGGCTCGGCTTGCCAGCAACTTTGAAAGAGAAGAGACGAAGGCTTTCTTCAGATTGATGTCTCCGCCGATTTGAAAGTATATCTTGGCCATTTTTTGAAAATGTCTGTCAATATCATTTCTGTCGAATGACACACACTTCATCTCGAAGAGCTATCTTCGCATTTTCTCCTGTCTTTGGCCAGTATCTCCGCAGAAAACTTCATGTAGGATTCGGATGTTGAAGGCAAAATCTTGGGAAGTAAGAAAAGGATTTTTGTCTTGAAATCCAAGTGAGTTTACTAAGTATGTCTGAGTCATTTCCATCATTGTCTTCCTTAGAAAAAATGAATATGTCCCCTACTTTGTATAAAACCCTGTCCAAAATATATGATTACCTCTATGAAGTCGATATCCTACCAGATGAACAAAAAGTGTCTTCCACCGAATTACCTCTCATAAATCCTTACTCTGCCTTCGCCAAAAAATCATTTGCACCATGGACACAAATTCGTTCCTTTGTCCAACAAAGACCAAAAGGAGTCAAGGAATATGTTGCTGCCTCAAAACTTGACCAGCATCCTATTCTTGCCACCCGAGAGGAGCAATTTATCACTCTCCAAATCCCAGATGATTTTCCCAGACAATGGAGAGAGCATGGGTTTACCCATATCCATTTTGGTGCTATCCGAGTCGCCTTAACATACCACGGAAGAAAAGGTCAGCCTGTAGTAGCTCGACTTTCTCTTCTAAATACAAGATATTTGGAGTACCAACATGCAAACTTGGGTACTGCAGAGGTTACGCTGAATGCTGGGACTGTCTTCATAACAATCTTTCCAAACTTCAACATGTCCCTCTATGATCCCTACTTAACCGAAGTGCTAAAAATCCAAATCCAAATCCAAGGAGCCCCTCAAGCCAAAGATTCCATCCAAGCCACTCTTCATCACCAAATGGCATGGCGAGTCCAAAATCATGCCATGGATCTTTGTCTTCCTGGAGGAGAAAATGCCTTACTCCTACATATTGATGCTACCAAAAGAAACACCATGTGCACCCAAATACCAAGGCAAATTTTAAGATATGAACTTGTCAAAATTCTTCCTGATTCCTGGATCACAAAATATGAGAAGTTAAGAGAACCGGAAGAATCCCTACAATCTAGTGAACCAACTTTTACCAAAAGAAATGACAAAACCGTTTGCATAAGCTTCGACCATTCCCACCTCAAAAAACCCAATAAAACCATCTTTTCTTGCCAAATGATCCAACCCAAAGATACAACAGATACCTACCCTGAACCTGATGAAGAATTCTTTTGGAATATACAAAGCATCATGGAAGAACACGACTGGTGCCGAAGTTTTGACAAAAATGGAACACATACTTGGTGGTTCAAATGCCCCTTTACGGGACACTGCCCTTGGGATCTTGATTGCGACTGTCAAGACTGTTTCGAAGATCCAATTGGAGAATATAATGGAGAAAAGTTAAGCCTCAACAAAACCAAGTCAAAATCCAAGAAAAAGGGGAAAAGCACTGAAAAACAATTTCGAGCCAGATATGAAAATAAAGACCCTTCAATTGGCTCATTAAGCCGTCCAGGTAACGATGAATTTCTTGTCAGTTACAAACCTCAGGAATGGCCAAAATTACCAGAAATATTCACTCCAAGTTGGGAGGATAACAAACCTACACCCAAACCCGATTCACCAGCAATTCAGACCTCACAACCTAAAAAGCCACCTGAACCTACAACTTCACAAATTCCTAAAATCAAAAATCCCCCGCAACCACAGATATTCATGCTAAGCCCTTCAAGCTCCATTCATACCCAAGACTTTCCTTCACTACAACCTTTTGAAAAGGAGGGAATAAGCCATGCTCCAAAAATTCCCAAGAAAAACGTAGTGCTGCCTACTGGAGAAAAATCCCTAACAAGTGACATTGAGGCAACAATAAACTGGCAATTCGAAAACTCCATCTGCCAAAACAAAGTTCTGACCAACATTGGCAACACCATAAAGAACGTGGCTCATACAAAAAACAAATGATGAGCAAGGTGGAAACAATTGAGAGAAAGATGGAGCAAACATCGTCTCGCCATGAAGGACTAATCAATGCGTTGGAACTAAGGTTTGCAAATCTACAATATGAGATTTGTCCGCCAAGAACTTCACTTTTCCACTTCTTCCAACAACAACAAAAGGAGACGGTTTCCATCAAAGAACAGATTCAGCTCTTAAGAAATGACCACTTGAAGCCACAAACAACCCCGGTTGTCCCTTCAAAACCTACCTTCTTTCCTATGTCTCCACAACCATATTCCCCACCTAAATTAAACAACACCTTTTCTACTTTTCCATCTATCTCACAGAATCCATTCTCTTTTACCCAACCTGCAAAAGAAGAACAAGAGTTTGATATTGCAAAATTGGTTTGGGAAAGAAAAGATGCCCTTGCAGCACAAAAACAAGCCAAGAAAAGGCGTGACCATGCAGAAAGTTCAAAAGGGTCCAACCTAGAAAATCTGATGATTTCTGACCAGAAGGCTCCAAACCTCTATGTCTCTCAGCCAAGATGCATATCAGAAGAAGAGACTCCATAGTCCGAATCTCTAAATTCATCAGAAGATGAATCAACAGAAGATAGCTCTCAATCAAGCAATGAATCCACAACAAACTCTTCCAAAGATGACAATCCCCCAATATTTGTAAACCAACCAAGAGAGCCAGAAGTATCTGAAGTAGATGACGAACAAGAAGGCATAACAGATGAGCCAATCCCAGAAAGAAGATATGAGCCCATGGCATCCAAGCCAGTTGGAACCGGCTTCCATACTTTCACCTTAGACGACGTCAAGGTTTCAAAATGGCCTCAAAGGATCCAAGACTTCTATACTTGGATGGTGACAAAAAATTTAGCAGAACGAGAAAAGTATGTCATCTTGTCAGAACTCACTTCACGATTCTCAGGAATCCTTAGAGATTGGTGGAACTCACTTGGATTTCAAGACAAAAATACTTTTCTTACTTCCCAAGATTTTTCCTTCAATATCCGAATCCTACATGAAGTTTTCTGCGGAGATACTGGCCAAAGACAGGAGAAACTGCGAAGACAGCTCTTCGAGATGAAGTGTGTGTCATTCGACAAAAATGATATTGACAGACATTTTCAAAAAATGGCCAAGATATACTTTGAAATCGGCGGGGATATCAATCTGAAGCAAGCCTTTGTCTCTTCCCTTCCAAAGTTGTTGGCAAGTCGAACCATGACCATCATTGAAGAAAAGTTCCAGTCCATAACCATCCCACAAAATGGTTACGTCAGGCAGGCTATTTTCGTCGCATTGGATGACATTTGTACAAAACGCTCAGCCCTAAAGCAAATTATCCAGCACAATCCAGCACTTGACAAAGCATGCCGCAAAACTGATCTAATCACCGGATCAGGATATTCCTGCCAGAGGTCCAGATGACGAAAAGAATTCAGAAGGTTCAAATGGCCACGAATTCCAGATGGAAGATCAAGATCCAAGAGGCGCACAAAATATTTCAAACGCAGAAGGCCAGGAAATTTTCACAAGAAGGACAGATGCTTTATTTGCCATAAGATTGGACATTTTGCAAAAAATTGTCCCCAATCAAGAAGATCTGTCAAACTCCTTGAAGAGATTGAAGATTACACAGGCATACATCTTGCAAAAGAGGAGGACCTTGAATCCATATTCTCTGTGGACGACGAACCCAATGAAGAAACTATATTCTCTCTCGATATCTATGAAGATCAAGGCAATGATCAGTACCAGATTTCAAAACCAGTGATCGAAGCCCGAGAAGAAATCAATGCTCTCACAATCGTTCCCCAAGTAGAACTCAAAATCTATTCATCCAAATGGGATTAACCAACTCGAGTTATTGCTTTCATTGACACCGGAGCTGCATCCTCACTCATAAATCCTGCTGTTCTCCCTGAAGAACAATGGGTGCCGCATTTTAAAGATTTCAACACTGCATCAAATGCAATCTTAACCACAACTTTCATTACAAAGCACCCGGTCACGATTGAGTTCTTCCCAGCATTAAAGTACAGAACCAAGCTGCTAGGATCTGATGTGCCAGGAAAAGATTTTATTATTGGATTCGACATTTACAGGCAGCTTAAAGATCAACTCCAGATCAAGGCCAACGGGATAGCTTTTAAAAAGCAGTTCAGACTTTATTTTGAAATTCCAAGGGCTATTCCAGATCATCGAGGACGAACAAATCAAAGAGATTGAGCAAAATCTCATTGAAAATTCATGTGCTGAATCCCACAAGGATTTCATGAAGAAAGGGAAAAGCCCATTATGGAAAAACCAAGAGTTTTTTATCAAGCTCGCTTTCAAGAAAAATGAAAACATCAATCCGACAAAAGCCAGTCGTTCGGGCATGAATCTAGATTATCTTCAGGTTGCAAAGAAAGAATGCGAAGAACTTTTGGAATTTGATCTGATAGAGCCATCGGATTCACAATGGGCATGCGAAGTATTTTATGTCAACAAAAGAGCTGAGCAGACAAGAGGAAAACTCAGGTTAGTTATTAATTACCAGCCACTAAACCATTTCCTCCAAGATGATAAATTTCCCATACCAAATAAACTCACTCTTTTCTCCCACTTAGCCAAGGCCAAATATTTCTCCAAGTTTGATTTAAAATCTGGATTTTGGCAATTGGGAATCCACCCTGAAGAACAACCCCAAACGGGATTTTGCATCCCCGATCATCACTTCCAGTGGAAAGTCATGCCCTTCGGGTTGAAAACTGCACTCTCCTTGTTCCAAAAAGCCATGATAAAAATCTTCCAACCCATCCTTCATACCTCCTTATTTTACATTGATGACATTATGTTATTTAGTAATACATTGGAAGAACATGTCAACTTGCTTCGGCAATTCGAGACATTAGTAACACAGTACGGGATCATGCTCTCAGCAAAAAAGATGGTTCTTGCTCAAAAGGAAATTGATTTTCTCGGAATGCATTTTTCCCGAGGTGAATACAGTCCAGGACCGCATATATGTCAGGAATTACTTAAATTTCCGGACACCAACCTTACAGCAAAGCAGATCCAATAGTTCTTGGGTGTAATAAATTATGTAAGAGATTTCATCCCAAATATCTCTACATACATTTCACCGCTCACAGGGATGCTCAAGAAAAATGCACCATCATGGGGAGTGAAACAGGATAAAGCTGTCAGAAAAATAAAGGAGATATGTAAAAATGTCAAGTCTCTCTACATCCCTTCAGATGAAAAAAAGATACTGCAAACTGATGCCAGCCATGAATATTGGAATGTTGTTCTGTTTGAAGAAAAAGATGGCCAGCGGAAAATATGTGGATACGCCAGTGGAAAGTTTAAAGATGCCGAGCAACATTATCACTCCAGCTTCAAAGAAATTCTTGCAGTAAAGAATGGAATCAAGAAATTCAATTTCTTCCTTATTCATACAGAATTTCTAGTAGAAATGGATATGAAGGCTTTCCCAAAAATGATCCAGATAAATTCAAAAATTATCCCCAATCCTCAGATTCTCAGATGAGCTCAATGGTTCTCGCCATACAAGTTTCAAGTCAAGCACCTGAAAGGAAAGAATAATATTCTTGTAGATTTTCTATCGCGACCGGAAGAATTCTCAAAAAGATTTTCCCCAGCAAAACTGAAGCCAAAGAGCCACATCTTTATGTTTTCAAATACACTGGGAACTAGTTCATTAAAGCCAACAGATCATCCACCGGAGTTATTCAACCTCATGGATCCCTTTGATCCGTCAATTATTATGGAAAGAAGAACTTATTATGAGCTCCAAGTTTTCCGGCAATATGGAAGATCCATTCTCAAGCCTTATGGTGTCAATCCTGAATATCCGTTCTGCCATATATTCATAGCTCAAGCCAAGGATTTTCCACAAGAATTATTATGGTTTTTCTGGTACCTATGCCATCACTATTATATTTTCATGGAATTCAAATGCAACGTCTTCAAGGATTTTGACACCATTGCACCAGCCCTTAGAGTATTTTTACTATGGTTCAAGCCTAGGAGATATTGGACGAAATGTTTCAGTGATTCCTACGCAGCAAAAATATTCATGTTTCATAGGCCGGTGAAGATCATTAATGGAAAAGTCCAAGCGCAAGCTGAGGCATCATTCTGGTGGAAATTTCCCGTGTCCATTTTATCAATGGAGGAAGAGTATAGCGAGGCACAAAGAATCATTTTCCAGCAAAATAGGTGCATCCCAAAAGAGATATGGCCAAAAGAATGGGCAAGCTGGAATTATATCAATATCCATCCTCACTGGGAAAGAGTCCGAGAAGCAGCAAAGGAATACCAAACACCATATGAAGTCATCCGAGAAAAGATCACTAATGACATTTCTAGACTAAAGTTGCGGATTACATCCCTCAATCCAAAAGAGAAGGAACATAGCAGAGAAGAACCGTCAAATTCTAGGCGTTACTTCACAAGGTCTTCGAAAAGATGTCTGGAAGACAATTCTGTGATCGAAAAGGATAATTGTCTTAATCCTTGCTAGTCCCACCTTAATCCTCCATTACCTACCAAAAAATCCTCAAAAAATATCCTACCCATGCCAAGACAAATTCCCACATCTTTCCATACTAGCCGGGCCCCACTTCACGTTGTTTTCCTACCATAATCATCCAAAAACTCTCAAAAAATATCCTACCCATGCCAAGACGAATTTCCACATCTTTCCATGCTATCCGGGCCCCACTTCACCTTGTTTTCACATGCTTCCACATGCCTCCACATGCTTCTTCACATGCAACACCGTACATTCACATGGCATCACATGCTTTCACATGCTACACCATGTATATTTCACCCGTTCACATGCTTTCAAGTATTTTTTAGTGGTTTTGCCTAATGTCCTTCACATAACGGAGGGACCCTCTTGTAGATAAGTTTTCCATGTTAGATAGGTTTGCTTTATCTAGAATGTTTGTCTTTTAATAACCTCCTAGTCCTATAAAAAGGAGGCCTTGTAGTAGTTGTAGGATCATCTTGTAATCATCTTAGAAAAATCATTACATCTTAGAAAAAAGCTTAGAATTATCTTGTACTCTTTGCAAATCTCTTGTGATATATTTCATATGAGTTCTTTCTAAATTTCCCTCTTGTTCTTTCTTTCGAATGGATGGAAAGGCCGGTCCATGTATGAAAATAAAATAAGTGTACTCTTTGAAAGTTAGCTTATTATAGCACGGTCCATGTATGAAAAATAGAGTAAGTGTACTCTTTGAAAGTTAGCTTATTGTAGTGCGAAAGTTTTCTGACTTATGAACAACTAACGTTGGTTATAGTACAAAAGTTTTCTGAGTTGTGTAGCTTGGCAAGGTTGAAGCCAGCCCCCTTTGTAGGAAAACTTTTGCGACTATAAACAAATTAACTGTTTGTGTAGCTTGGCAAGAGCCAGCCCCCTTTTTGTAGGAAAACTTTCGTACCTATGATTAAGCTTGCTTTCCTCGAGTCTCTTGCTTTCTTCTTTATACTGTGGGTTCGTACCTATGATTAAGCTTGCTTTCACGGAGTCCCTTGCTTTGTTCAAAGAGTACACTTACTTTATTTTCATACATGGACCAGCCTTTCCATCCATTCGAAAGAAAGAACAAAAGGGAAATTTAGAAAGAACTCATATGAAATATATCACAAGAGATTTGCAAAGAGTACAAGATAATTCTAAGCTTTTTTCTAAGATGTACTGATTTTTCTAAGATGATTACAAGATGATCCTACAACTACTACAAGGCCTCCTTTTTATAGGACTAGGAGGTTATTACAAGACAAACATTCTAGATAAAGCAAACCTATCTTACATGGCAAACTTATCTACAAGCGGGTCCCTCCTTCATGTGAAGGACTTTAGGCAAAACCACTAAAAAACACTTGAAAGCATGTGAACGGGGTGAAATATACATGGCGTAGCATGTGAAAGCATGTGATGCCATGTGAATGTGTGTTGCATGTGAAGAAGCATGTGGAGGCATGTGGAAGCATGTGAAAACAAGGTGAAGTGGGGCCCGGGTAGCATGGAAAGATGTGAAAATTCGTCTTGGCATGGGTAGGATATTTTTTGAGAGTTTTTGGATGATTATGGTAGGAAAACAATGTGAAGTAGGGCCCGGCTAGTATGGAAAGATGTGGGAATTTGTCTTGGCATGGGTAGGATATTTTTTGAGGATTTTTTGGTAGGTAACGGAGGATTAAGGTGGGATTAGCAAGGATTAAGACAATTATCCTTTATCGATCACAGAATTGTCTTCCAGACATCTTTTCGAAGACCTTGTGAAGTAACGCCTGGAACTTGATGGTTCTTCGCTGCTATGTTCCTTTCCCTTTGGACTGAGAGATGTAATTCGCAACTTTAATCTGGAAATGTCGTCAGTGATCCTTTCTCGGATGACTTCATATGGTGTTTGATATTCTTTTGCTGCTTCCCGGACTCTTTCCTAGTGAGGATGGGTACTGGTATAATTCTAGCTTGCCCATTATTTTGGCCATATCTCTTTTGGGATGCACCTATTTTGCTGGAAAATGACTCTTTGTGCCTCGCTATACTCTTCCTCCATTGATAAAATGGACACGGGAAATTTCCACCAGAATGATGCCTCGGCTTGCGCCTGGACTTTTCCATTAATAATCTTTACTGGCCTATGAAACATGAATAATTTTGCTGTGTAGGAATCGCTGAAACATTTAGTCCAATATCTTCTAGGCTTGAACTATAATAAAAATATTCTAAGGGCTGGTGCGATGGTATCAAAATCCTTGAAGACGTTGCATTTGAATTCCATGAAAATATAATACTGATGGCATAGGTACCAGAAAAATCATAGTAATTCTTGTGGAAAATCCTTGGCTTGAGCTATGAATATATGGCAGAATGGATATTCTGGATTGACGCCAAAAGGTTTGAGAATGGATCCTCCATATTGCCGGAAAACTTGGAGTTCATAATAAGTTCTTCTTTCCATAACAATTGAAGGATCAAAGGGATCCATGAGGTTGAACAACTCCGGTGGAGGATCTATTGGCTTCAATGAACTAGTTTCTGGTGTATTTGAAAACATAAAGATGTGACTGTTTGGCTTCAGTTTTGTTGGGGAAAATCTTTTTGAAAATTCTTCGGTCGCGATAGAAAATCTGCGAGAATATTATCCTTTCCTTTCAGGTGCTTCACTTGAAACTTGTATGGAGAGAACCATTGAGCCCATCTGAGAATCTGAGGATTGGGAATAATTTTTGAATTTATCCGGATCATTTTTGGGAAAGCCTTCATATCCATTTCCACTAGAAATTCTGTATGGATAAGGAAGAGATTGAATTTCTTGATTCCATTCTTTACTGCAAGAATTTCTTTGAAGGTGGAGTGATAATGTTGCTCGGCATCTTTAAACTTTCCACTGGCGTATCCGCATATTTTCCGCTGGCCATCTTTTTCTTCAAATAGAACAACACTACAATATTCATGGCTGGCATCAGTTTGCAGTATCTTCTTTCCATCTGAAGGGATGTAGAGAGACTTGACATTTTTACATATCTCCTTTATTTTTCTAACTGCTTCATCCTGTTTCTTTCCCCATGATGGTGCATTTTTCTTGAGCATTTCTGTG
This sequence comes from Nicotiana obtusifolia, assembly GCA_002018475.1. NCBI lineage: Eukaryota > Viridiplantae > Streptophyta > Magnoliopsida > Solanales > Solanaceae > Nicotiana > Nicotiana obtusifolia. The sequence goes on along the minus strand of MCJB01021952.1, from coordinate 398,213 downwards.
AGCGGTGAAATGTATGTAGAGATATTTGGGATGAAATCTCTTACATAATTTATTACACCCAAGAACTGTTGGATCTTCTTTATAGTGAGGTTGGTGTCCGGAAATTTAAGTAATTCCTGACATATATGCGGTCCTGGACTGTATTCACCACGAGCAAAATGCATTCCGAGAAAATCAATCTCCTTTTGAGCAAGAACCATCTTTTTTGCTGAGAGCATGATCCCGTACTGTGTTACTAATGTCTCGAATTGCCGAAGCAAGTTGACATGTTCTTCCAATGTGTTGCTAAATAACAGGATGTCATCAATGTAAACTAAGGAGGTATGAAGGATGGGTTGGAATATTTTTATCATGGCTTTTTGGAACAAGGAGGGTGCAGTTTTCAACCCGAAGGGCATGACTTTCCACTAGAAGTGATGATCGGGGATGCAAAATCCCGTTTTGAGTCGTTCTGCAGGGTGGATTCCCATTTGCCAAAATCCAGATTTTAAATCAAACTTGGAAAAGTACTTGGCCTTGGCTAAGTGGGAGAAAAGAGTGAGTTTATTTGGTATGGGAAATTTATCATCTTGGAGGAAATGGTTTAGCGGCTAGTAATTAATAACTAACCTGAGTTTTTCTCTTGTCTGCTCAGCTCTTTTGTTGATGTAAAATGCTTCACATGCCCATTGTGAATCCGATGGCTCTATCAAATAAAATTCCAAAAGTTGTTCGCATTCTTTCTTTGCAAGATGAAGATGATCTGGATTCATGCCTGAATGACTGGCTTTTGTCGGATTGATGTTTTCATTTTTCTTGAAAGGAAGCTTGATAAAAAACTCTTGGTTTTTCCATAATGGGCTTTTCCCTTTCTTCATGAAATCCTTGTGGGATTCAGTACATGAATGTTCAATGAGATTTTGCTCAATCTCTTTGATTTGTTCGTCTTCGGTGATCTGGAATAGCCTTGGAATTTCAGAATAAGGTCTGAACTGCTTTTTAAAAGCTATCCCGCTGGCCTTGATCTGGAGTTGATCTTTAAGCTGCCTGTAAATGTAGAATCCAATAATAAGATCTTTTCCTGCCACATCAGATCCTAGCAGCTTGGTTCTGTACTTCAATGCTGGGAAGAACTCAATCGTGACCGGGTGCTTTGTAATGACAGTTGTGGTTAAGATTGCATTTGATGCAGTGTTGAAATCTTTAAAATGCGGCACCCATTGATCTTCAGGGAGAACAGCAGGATTTATGAGTGAGGATGCAGCTCCGGTGTCAATGAAAGCAATAACTCGAGCTGGTTTATCCCATTTGGATGAATAGATTTTGAGTTCTACTTGGGGAACAACTGTGAGAGCATTGATTTCTTCTCGGGCATCGATCACTGGCTTTGAAATCTGGCACTGATCATTGCCTTGATCTTCATAGATATCGAGAGAGAATATAGTTTCTTCATTGGGTTCGTCGTCCACAAAGAATATGGATTCAAGGTCCTCCTCTTTTGCGAGATGTATGCCAGTGTAATCTTCAATCTCCTCAAGGAGTTTGATAGATCTTCGTGATTGGGGACAATTTTTTGCGAAATGGCCAATCTTATGGCAAATAAAGCATCTATCCTTCTTCTGAAAATTTCCTGGCCTTCTGCGTCTGAAATATTTTGTGCGCCTCTTGGCTCTTGATCTTCCATCTGGAATTCTTGGCCATCTGAACCTCCTGAATTCTTTCCGTCGTCTGGACGTGCTGCAGGAACATCCTGATCCGGTGATTTAGGTTAGATTTGCGGCATGCTTTGTCAAGCGCTGGATTGTGCTGGATAATTTGCTTTAAAGCTGAGCACTTTGTACAAATGTCATCCAATGCAACGAAAATAGCCTGCCTGATGTAACCAATGCGACGAAAATAGCCTTCAGATTGATGTCTCCGTCGATTTGAAAGTATATCTTGGCCATTTTTTGAAAATGTCTGTCAATATCATTTCTGTCGAATGACACACACTTCATCTCGAAGAGCTGTCTTCGCAGTTTCTCCTGTCTTTGGCTAGTATCTCCACCGAAAACTTCATGTAGGATTCGGATATTGAAGGCAAAATCTTGGGAAGTAAGAAAAGTACTTTTGTCTTGAAATCCAAGTGTGTTCCACCAATCTCTAAGGATTCTTGAGAATCGTGAAGTGAGTTCTGACAAGATGACATACTTTTCTCGTTCTGCTAAATTTTTGGTCACCATCCAAGTATAGAAGTCTTGGATCCTTTGAGGCCATTTTGAAACCTTGACGTCGTCTAAGGTGAAAGTATGGAAGCCGGTTCAAACTGGCTTGGACGCCATGGGCTCATATCTTCTTTCTGGGATTGGCTCATCTGTTATGCCTTCTTGTTCGTCATCTACTTCAGATACTTCTGACTCTCTTGGCTGGTTTACAAATATTGGGGGATTGTCATCTTTGGAAGAGTTTGTTGTGGATTCATTGCTTGATTGAGGCTATCTTTTGTTGATTCATCTTCTAATGAATTTAGAGGTTCGGACCATGGAGTCTCTTCTTTTGATATGCATCTTGGCTGAGAGACATAGAGGTCTGGAGCCTTCTGGTCAGAAATCATCAGATTTTCTGGGTTGGACCCTTTTGAACTTTCTGCATGGTCACGCCTTTTCTTGACTTGTTTTTGTGCTGCAAGGGCATCTTTTCTTTCCCAAACCAATTTTGCAATATCAAACTCTTATTCTTCTTTTACGGGTTGGGTAAAAGAGAATGGATTCTGTGAGATAGATGGAAAAGTAGAAAAGGTGTTGTCTAATTTAGGTGGGGAATATGGTTGTGGAGACATAGGGAAGAAGGTAGGTTTTGAAGGGACAACCGGGGTTGTTTGTGGCTTCAAGTGGTCATTTCTTAAGAGCTGAAACTGTTCTTTGATGGAAACCGTCTCCTTTTGTTGTTGTTGGAAGAAGTGGAAAAGTGAAGTTGCTGGCGGACAAATCTCATATTGTAGATTTGCCAACCTTAGTTCCAACGCTTTGATTAGCCCTTTATGGCGAGACGATGCTTGCTCCATCTTTTTCTCAATTGTTTCCACCTTGCTCATCATTTTGTTTTGTGTATGAGCCACGCTCATCATTGGTGGTGAATCGGGTTTGGGTGTAGGTTCGTTATCCTCCCAACTTGGAGTAAATTTTTCTGTTAATTTTGGCCATTCCTGGGGTTTGTAACTGACAAGAAATTCGTATTTACCTGGACGGATTAATGAGCCAATTGGACAGGGTTTTATACAGAGTAGGGGACATATTCATTTTTGATAAGGAAGACGATGATGGAAAAGACTTAGACATATTTGGTAAACTGTTCCTCCCTCTGAAAGGATGGGCTGGCTCTGATACCACAGCATAAGGAACAAAGCAAGGGACTCCGTGAAAGCTTCCTCATCATTGTGTTCATTGATGACATCTTGGCTTATTCCTAGTGTAGGGAGGAGCACGAGCAACATTTGAGGATTGTACATCAGATTTTGAGGGAGAAGAAGTTATATGCCAAGTTCTCTAAGTGTGAGTTTTGGTTAGATTCCGTTTCTTTCTTAGGGCACATGGTGTCTAGTGAGGAAATAAAGGTGGATCAGAAGAAGATTGATGCGGTGAAAAGTTAGCCTAGACCTTCTACGGCCACAAAGATCAGGAGTTTTCTGGGGTTGGCTGGTTACAATTATCATTTTATAGAGGGTTTCTCATCTATTAAAGCTTCATTAACCAACTTGACTCAGAAGGATGCTCCATTTAGATTGTTTAATGAGAGTGAGGAGAGCTTTCAGGAGCTCAAGACTAATTTGACTACAACTCTTGTTTTGGTTTTGCCTTCATGATCGGGGTTATATAAAGTTTATTGTGATGCTTCACGTGTTGGTCTTGGATATGTGCTGATGCAAGACGATAGGATGATATCCTATGGTTCATGTCAGTTGAATCGTCATTAAAAGAACTATCCATTGCATGATTTGGAGTTAGCAGCTCTTGTGCACGCGCTCAAGATTTGGAGGCATTTTCTATATGGCGTGTCTTGTGAGGTATACATATCATCGGATTCTTCAGGATCTGTTTAAAAAGAAATATTTGAATTTGAGGCATCGGAAATTGTTGGAGCTACTGAAGGATTATGATATCACTATTCTCCATCATTTGGGGAAGGCTAATGTGGTTGGAAATTCCTTGAGTGGAAAGGTGGAGAGCATAGGGAGTTTAGAATACGTTCTAGTTGTGGGGGGGGAGGGGGGGGGAGGAGGCCTTAGCTATGTATGTTTAGGCGTTGGGCAATAGGTTGGTGAGATTGAATATTTCGGAGCCGAACAGAGTCTTTCTTGTATTGTTTGTCGGTCGTTCTTGTTTGAGCGCATTAAGGCTCGCCAGTATTATGATCCCTACTTGCTTGTCATTAATGATATGGTGCAACACGATGATTCTAAGGAGGTGAACTATTGGTCATGATGAAGTATTGCAACTTCAAGGTTGATTTTGTGTTCATAATGTCGATGGCTCGAGAGAGTTGATTGTTGAGGAGGCTCATAGTTTTTGGTATTCTATTCATCAGGGTGTTATTAAGATATGTTGTAACTTGTAAAGGCGTTATTGGAGGAGGAGGACGAATAAATACATTATTGGGCATGTTTCTAGGTGTTTGAAATACTAATAGGTCAAGTATGAGCATCAGAAACCGGTTGGTTTGCTTTGGAAGATTGATATATCAAAGTGGAAGTGGGAGCACATTACAATGGACTTTATGGTTGGGTTGCCACAAACTTCGAGGAAGTTTGATGCCATTTGGTCATTGTGATCGGTTGACCAAGTCGGCGCGTTTCGTTTCGGTCATGACTTCCTACACTTAGGATCAGTTGGCTAGGATCTACATCCGAGATATTGATCGCCTGCATAGTGTACCTGTTTCTATCATATCAAACTATGACACTTAGAGTATTTCGCATTTTTGGAGGGTGGTTCAACGTGAGTTGGGCACGCAGGTTAAGTGAGCAATGTATTTCACCCATAGACGGATAGGCAGTGTGAGCGGACCGTCAGCTCTTGGAGAATATCTTGAGGACATGCAATATTAATTTCGAAGGTCAATGGGACCAGTTTATACCTCTAGTGGGGTTTGCTTACAAAAATAGCTACCAGTATAGTATCGAGATGGCTCTATACGAGGCCTTATATGGGAGGCAGTGTCGTTTTCTGGTGGGTTGGTTTGATCTTGGAAAGTCTAGGTTATTGGGCATAGACTTGGTTCGTGATGCTTTGGAAATGGTGAAGTTGATTCAGGAGAAGCTTCGCACAACCCCAGTCTAGGAAGAAGTGTTATGCAGATCGAAAGGTTCGTGATGTAACTTCCATTGAGGCCAGAAGATTCTTCTTAGATTTTTTCCATGAAGGGTGTGATGAGGTTTGGGAAGAAGGTCATTAGTCCTTTTGAGGTATTGGAGAGGTTTGGCGAGGTTGTTCACAGACTTGCCTTGCCTACTAGTCTTTCGGGAGTTCATTCGGTATTCCATGTTTCTATGCTTTTGAAGTATCATGAAGATAAGTCCCATGTTATGGACTTCAACATAATGCAGTTGGATGAGAATCTGGCTTGCGAGGAGGAGTCAGTGGCTATTTTGGATAGGTAGGTTCAGAAGCGCAAGATTAAGGAGATCGCATGAGCGAAGGTACAAATATCCTTATCTTTTTGGGAGACCGAACACGATATGTGGAGCATATATCCTTATCTTTTGGCATTTTAGGTACGACTCTAAACACATTATCTATTTGGCATTTCAGGTATGACTCAAAAATCGTTCGAGGATGAACATACGTTTAAGAAGGGGAAAATGTAATGATCCAGCTGGTCATTTTGTGTATTTGAGCCTCATTGTTTAGTTTGATACTTCTCGTATTCTTGATTATTATTATGAGACTTGCCGGGATGGTAGGTTTGGCTCCAAAAAGGTTTTGAAGTGAATAGCAACACTTAGTTCCGTTGTTGGAAGTTTAAGTTGGAAGAATTGACCAAGGATTGAATGTTGTGCAAACGATCTCGGAATCGTATTTTGATGGTTCCAATAGTTATATATGGTGATTTTGAAATTAGGGGTATGTCTGAATTTAGATTTGGAGGTTCCTAGGATGATTTTGCTCTATTTGTCAAAATTTGACAATTGAAGCATTAGAAAGTTCATAAGTTTGACCACGAGTTGACTTTAAGGCTATTGGGTTCATATTGTTATTTGGGGACTTGGAATAGGTCTGTTTCGCATTCAGGATTTATGTCCAAAGTTTTTTTCGTTCCGAGGTGGTTTTGTATCGAACACTTGGTCGCAAATATTTGAAGTTTTGAACTTGGAGGCTTCCATGATGTATTTTTGTGTTCGATTCATGGTTCTGGATGTTATTTTGACAATTTGAGCTAACGAGCGAGTTCGTATGTGATTTATGTACTTGTGTGGATTTTTGGTGTGGGGCCCCAAGAGCTCAGGTGAGTTTTTGATTGGTTTCGGGAAGGTTTAGATTTTCCTGGTGCTGCAGACCTCAGAGTTGTGACAGTTTGCTTGCAATTGTGAAGGTCAGCAATTGCGGCATCCTGATCACATTTGTGACGAATACCTAAAAAGTCCATCTTCTCATATGCAAAGTTGTTGTCGCAATTGCAATGAGTGCAATGGCAAAGGGGAGTCCGCATTTGTGAGACTTGGTTGCATTTGCAAGCTTCCTCGTCGCAATTGCAATGACTGAAGATGAGCGGGCCTTTTTGCATTTGTGAGCCACTTCTCACATTTGCAAGGCTCGCAATTGCAAACATTTGGTTTCATTAGCGACTTCTGCAGCTATTATTAAGAAGGGATTTCGTGATTTAGACCTATTACCTCATATTTGAACCCTAGTCTTGGAGACGGGGAATATTTTAAGAGGATTTTCACACAAGGCAAGAGGTAAGTGATTATAACTTGATTTTTATATTTTATCTTGTTTCCATTGGATTATTACACCTAGATTATGGGATTTGAATGAGAATATTTAGGGGGGGGGGGGGGGTTACTATGTTTGTTTTTGGTCAAATCCACTAGGCATTGTGCATAGGGATATTTTTTGTAAATATAAAATGAAATAGTACAACAAAGGAGGGGAACATGAACCTTACCTCAAAAATTATGGTGGATAGCCAATTGCTTGTCCAAAAGTGACCATCAATTGGATCTTTTACAATGAGTGAAATTAGACCTATAAGATGGTACCATATGCTTTTCCGCATTGGGTATGCAACTGGACCCCAAAAACAAAAGTAACTTTCGTCAACTATGCAAAAATAATTGAAGGACTCCTTCCATTTACAGGAGAAACTATACCTAAAGATTGAATTAGTTATCCCCGAGTAATGTGACAAAAAACAAATGTACAACCAAGAGTGGGAAGTAGTTCTAAACCACAAAGAACCTATATTCATCATAGCTTTAGCATTGCTAGAAAGAAAGCCAAGCCGAAGATAAGCATATGAGTGTCCAAAGGAGAAAGAGCAGTTAGTTGTCTGTGTGTGATGCCACTGACAGAAGAGATGGAGAACGACATTAGTGGCAGTGGCTACTTGTTGTGTAACCTCTTGAGTGTCAAAAATAATGCCTTGATAATCTGACCATGTAGTGTGTGAACACATGCACAAAATAGGGCATGATGTGCTGTTGATGGTAGAGGCCATATGTGATGCAATCTGCATCTAGAGTGTGCCGTAATACCTACTTGTTATTGTAGCATAATGGTCAGTTACGTTGGAACTCCTAAGCATATTCACAGGGATCATATTAGCAGTGTATGAATGTGGTGTGTGTGCCGAATTGGCATGATCAGAGAGACAGGCTCAGGATGATTTATCTACTTCAAACAGACTGAGGATCTGGGATGCTAACACCACATTGAAAATGCATCAATGATCTACAAACTTCAACAAACCAGTTAGTATTAAAAGGGCACCATTGCCCTTATTCCAGGGGAGAGAGATTTTGAATCTGCAAACAAAGTTGAAGGACTACTGCAGGCTGTGAGCGTCACTATCCTTACACCCTGTGAGTGAGTGAGTAGGGCACTGCTCTCAGGTTCTTGTGGGTTCTGAGAGCTGGTGTGGGCTTTGAGTTGTAGTTGATGGGGCGGATGGACTGTTTTTTAGGGTATGTGCTCTTGGAGAATGGAAGGTTGTTTGCCCTTCTTCCATGAAAAGGTGACTATTGTACTGTATGCATTGAAAAAGGACTTTTGCATGCTTTCGACATTACTGTCAAGTTCTACAATTAACCTCCCAACCCAATATTCATTTTATTAAGTCTAGACACGACTCTACTAATGCGACACTGGAACCTTTAAACTTCTAACGGACTCCTAAAACACTACCCACAAATTTGACACTGGACCGCTTTGACTCCTAACAATTCTTACTCAACTAGTCTAGTTAACCATCACCCTTATAATGAATAGAAGAAAGCTAGAACCATAACCAAAAGGAACAATTGAAATGAAGAAACCTTGTGGTAGGCGTACCACCCGCCCTCAATTCACAATATCTCGTGGCAGGCGTGCCACCCGCTCCCACTTACAATATATCATAACGAAATCGAAGATAATATTCAACAATTTGAAACAGTAGTCACACAACAACTATCCACATACGACCCACGGCCATGCAGGACACCAACATATAGATACTCGTCACCTTGCCTATACATTGTTCTCAACAAGGAGCAATTTAACAATTAAGACACGATTTCTAATCCCTCAAGCTAAGGTTAGAGCAAACACTTACCTTGTTTTGCAACAACTTCCTATACTTCCAATGATTCTTTAAGCCTAACCTTTTATGGGTGCTCACGAACTTTAGGTGGATACAATCGAGGCTAACGAGCCACAACTTGGTAGGGTGCCTTAACTCAGCTGTAAATCTTGGCACAATTTTGCAGCAATTTGAGCCGGGTCTTAGGGTTAGAGAGTGGGATTTCTTGTAATTGATGTTGGGGTTTGATGGGAGTGATTCCACGGTTGTTTTTCAGCTTAAATTGGGACTATTTACGATGAGTTGCTGCTGGTTCTTGGTGGGTTTAAATGGGAAGAGTTGGGTTGGTAATTGGAGGTTGATGACTATAATTTGGATATGTTTCCACAGGTTTTGGGGCTGTTTCAGATGATTTCTTTTGAGGTAGTTTTTGTTGGGGTCTGGGAGTGTTTTGGAGAGGTTTTTGAGGTAGTGACGAAATAAGTGGGTTTTTGCATGTTAGGGTTCCTAGTCCTTATTTATAGTGGGTCAAAATTCGGAACAAAAATAAAATTTCAGGTGTTAAGAATGCGATCGCATTCTGGTCTCAAACTCAACATGCGGTCCGCATTTGGACCGCATTTCTGACATGGCATTAGGCCCAAGAATTTGTCTCATTCTGCAATTTTGTTGTGAGATTTGCGGTCCGCATTTCTCACCGCATTTTTGACGTAAAATTTGTCCAGTTCCCTGTTCCAATCTGCGATACAGGCAGTGAAGTTTACGGTCCGCATTCATGAAATGCGGTCCGCATTTCAGACAGCATTTCTGGCATGAATCTTGCCCAGAAATCTGTCTAAGTATGCGATGCCCGTGCAAGATATGCGGTCCGCATGTTAGAAATGCCACTGCATATCCTGCATTACTTATCTTTTCGAACTTTTCTTAATTATTAGCTTCTTATAGCTCATACCCTACAAGAATGTTAAGATTACATAATTACAAGGAGGGATTTGCGCTTAAAACAAGCCAAATCTAAACAATTAGTATCATATGTGTTTATATGGCATTTCGGGTCGTTACATTCTCCCCCTCTAAGACAACCGTTCGTCCTCGAACCGACAGGATAAAGAAGTACCTCAGTCGGGAAAAAGATGTGGATAACAGCTCAGCATATCGGACTCGGACTCCTAGGTCGATGCCTCGGGTGGCTGACCTCTCCACTGAGCACGAATAGAAGGAAAACTCTTCAATCTCAGCTGACGGACTTGCCGGTCTAGAATGGCTACCAGTTACTCCTCATAAGACAAGTCCTTGAAATCTAGCACGTGAGTTGGATCACCGTGATATTTCCGGAGCATGGACACATGAAAATCGGATGCACGGCTGATAAGCTTGGCGGCAATGTAAGTCTATAAGCCACCTCCCCCACTCGATCAAGAATTTCGAACGGACCAATGAACCTAGGGCTAAGCTTGCCCCTCTTCCCAAATCTCATCACGCCTTTCATAGGCGACACCCGGAGCAATACCCGCTCACCAACCATAAAAGACATATCTCGTGCCTTGCGATCTGCATATCTCTTTTGCCTGGATTGAGCTGTACGAAGCCTTTCCTGAATGATCTTGACCTTGTTCAAGGCCTCCTAAACCAGATCTGTGCCTAACAACCCAGCCTCTCCCGGCTCAAACCACCCAACCGGAGTTCGACACTGCCTACCATATAAAGCCTCATAAAGAGCCATCTGAATGCTCGTCTAGTAGCTGTTATTATAGGCAAACTCCGCTAATGGAAAAAACTAGTCCTACGAACCTCCAAAGTCAATAACACAAGCTCGGAGCATATTCTCCAATATCTGAATAGTCCGCTCGGACTGTCCGTCCGTCTGAGGATGAAACACTGTGCTTAATTCAACCTGGGTGCCCAACTCCCGCTGGACTGCCCTCCAAAATCGCGAAGTAATCTGTGTGCCCCGGTCCGAAATAATAGATACCGGCACACCATAAAGGCGAACAATCTCCCGGATATAAATCTCGGCTAACCTCTCGGATGAATAGGAGGCCGCTACAGGGATGAAATGTGCCGACTTGGTCAGCCTGTCAACAATGACCCAGATTGCGTCGAACTTTTTTCTGGTCTGCGGAAGTCCAACAACGAAATCCATAGTGATCCGTTCCCATTTCCACTCGGGGAGTTCAATTCTCTGGAACAGTCCACCAGGTCGCTGATGTTCGCACTTAACCTGCTGGCAGTTCAAAAACCGAGCCACGTACGCAACTATATCCTTCTTCTTCCTACGCCACCAATAATACTGTCGCAAATCCTGATACATCTTTGCGGCACCCGGATGAATAGAATACCTGGAGCTATGGGCCTCTTTCAAAATCAACCCCCGAAGTCCCTCTACGTTGAGCACACAAACTCGACCCTGTAATCTCAAAATTACATCATCACCTAAGGTGACCTGCTTGGCACCTCCTCGCTGCACCGTGTCCCTAAGGACACACAAATGGGGATCATCAAACTGTCAATCACGTATTCGTTCCAACAACGAGGAATGAGCGACCGTGTAAGCTAATACCCGATTTGGCTTAGAAATATCCAATCTCACAAATCGATTGGCCAAAGTCTGAACGTCCAAAGCAAGTGGTCTTTCACCGACCGGAATATAAGCAAGACTGCCCATACTGGCCGACTTTCTACTCAAAGCAACGGCCACCACATTGGCCTTTCCCGGTGATATAAGATGGTGACATCATAGTCCTTTACCATCTCCAACCACCTCATCTGTCTCAAATTTAGCTCCTTTTTCTTGAACAGATACTGAAGACTCTTATGATCCGTGAACACCTCACACGGCACGCCATATAAGTAGTGCCTCCAAATTTTAAAGGCATGAATTATGGCTGCCAATTCTAAATCATGCACCGGATAGTTCTTCTCATGAATCTTCAACTGCCTCGAAGCATAGGCAATGACCTTGCCCTCCTGCATTAACACTGCACCAAGCCCAATACGAGAGGCATCACAATAAACTGTGTAAGGCCTTGAGCCTGTGGGCAAAACTAACACTGGTGCCGTGGTCAAAGCTGTCTTGAGCTTCTGAAAGCTCGCCTCACATTCATCCGACCACCTGAACTGGGTGCCCTTCTAGGTCAACTTGTTCATCGTGGTTGCAATAGAGGAAAACCCCTCCACGAACCGACGATAGTAGCTGGCCAGTCCCAAGAAACTCCGGATCTCTGTAACTGACGCTGGCCTAGGCCAGTCCTTGACTGCCTCAACCTTCTTCGGATCAACCTGAATACCCTCTGCCGATAAAATATGACCTAGAAATGTAATCGAACTCAACCAGAATTCACATTTCGAAAACGTAGCATACGACCAACTATCCCTCAAAGTCTGAAGAACCACTCTGAGTTGGTGTTCGTGCTCCTCCTGGCTGCGGGAATATACCAGAATGTCGTCGACGAAGACTATCACAAACGAATCCAGATAAGGTCTGAACACTCGGTTCATTAAATCCATAAAAGCTACTAGGGCATTTGTCAACCCGAGTGACATAACCAAGAATACATAATGCTCGTACCGAGTACGAAAAGCTGTCTTAGGGACATCGGATGCCCTAATCGTCAACTGATGTTAGCCAGACCTCAAATCAATATTTGAAAATACCCTGGCACCCTGGAGCTGATCAAACAAATCATCGATCCTCGGCAATGGATACTTATTCTTGATTGTAACCTTGTTCAATTGTCGGTTATCGATGCACATTCTCATTGACCCGTCCTTCTTTAAAACAAACAACACTGGCGCACCCCAAGGTGAAACACTAGGCCTAATAAAACCCTTCTCGAGCAAGTCTTGCGGCTGCTCTTTCATTTCTTTTAACTCTGGCGGGGCCATGCAGTACGGCGGGATAGAAATGGGTTGAGTGCCCGGAGCCACATCAATGCAAAAGTCAATATCCCTGTCGGGTGGCATCCCCGGCAGGTCGAATGGGAAAACCTCGGGAAACTCACGAACCATGGGCATAGACTCAATAGAGAGGACCTCAGCACTGGAATCATGAACATGAGCCAGATAAGCCAAACACCCCTTCTCGACCATACGTCGAGCCTTCACATAAGAGATAATGCCACGGGTGGGATGATCAGGAGTCCCTTTCCACTCCAAACGAGGAATACCCGGTAAACCTAATGTCACGGTCTTGGCATGGCAGTCCAGGATGGCGTGGAATGGTGATAACTAGTCCATCCCCAATATGACATCAAAATCAACCATGTCTAAAAGCAATAAGTCTACACGGGTCTCAAGACCCCCAATCACTACCACACAAGAACGATGGACTCGATCTACCACAATGGAATCACTCACCGGGGTAGACAGATAAACAGGAACACCCAATGAGTCGCTAGGCATGGTCAGATATGGTGCCAAATAAGATGAGACATACGAGTAGGTAGACCCTGGATCAAATAATACCGAAGCATCGTTATCACATACCAAAACCGTACCTATAATCACTACATCTGAAGCCTCTGCCTCGGGCCAGGCTGGGAAAGCAAAACATCGGGGTTGAGCCCCACCACCCTGAGCCACATCTCTAGGACGGCCTGCTGCTGGCTGGCCCCCGCCTCTGCCGACCTGAGCTCCACCTCCAGTACCTCTACCTCTACCTCTAGCACCTCTACCCCCACCTCTAGTTAGCTGGGCGGGCAGCGGAACATCTGGTGCCTGTGTCATAGCACGAGAATCATGGTGTGGAGAATTGCTTAAGGCACGACGGCAATACCTAGCAATGTGCATCGTGTCGCCACACATGTAACAAGCCCTAGGCTGCCGACTCTGGAATCTCTGTAGCGATTGTGCACTGATAGACTGTTGATCGAGATACTGCATCTGAGAACCGCGGTTACCTAAAGCACTGTGAGAAACCTGGAGAGCTGACTGAAAGGGCCTAGGAGGATGGCATCTACCATATGAATTTCTTCTTCCAGACGAAGTACCAATGAATCTGCCTGAATGACGGGGTCTCCTATCCGACCCATGACCACCTTCATGCGACAGAACCATCTCGACTCTACGGGCCACATTGACCGCCTCTTGGAAGGTAATCTCACTACCAGTCTCCCTAGCCATCTGAAGACGAATTGGCTGAATGAGACCGTCAATAAATCTCCTCACCCTCTACCTCTCTGTAGGGAGTATGATGAGAGCATGCCGAGCCAAGTCGATGAACCTGGACTCATACTGGGTAACTGTCAGGGATCCCTGTTGAAGGCGCTCAAACTGCCTCCGATAAGCCTCTCTCTGAGTGACGGGGAGAAACTTCTCCAGAAACAACTCTGTAAACTGCTCCCAAGTCAAAAATGGCGAACCGGTTGGCCTAGTCAAGCAATAATCCCTCCACAAGTCTTGGCAGATCCAGACAGGCGAAATGCCGCAAAGTCTACCCCGTTGGTCTCAACAATACCTATATTCCTGAGGACCTCGTGGCAGCTGTATAGGAAGTCCTAGGGATCCTCCGAAGAAGCACCGCTGAAGGTAGTAGTGAAGAGCTTGGTGAACCTATCTAGTCTACACAAAGCATCGGCGGACATGGCCGCCCCATTGCCGGCCTGAGCCACTTCTCCCGGCTAAACTGTCATAGCTGGCTGAACTGCTGGGACCTGAGCCTGGGGAGCTACTTGCTCCGGAGTACGAGTAGCAGTAGTCTGAGCCCCTTCTCCAGCCTGAGGAGTGGCTGGTGCTGCAGGAAGCAAGCCCGCTCGGGTGACATTTTCCATAAGGCCCACCAACCGGACCAAAGCATCCTGAAGAACTGGGGTAGCAATAAACCCCTCGGGGACTTGAGCAAGGCCCACCGGAACTGCTGGGGCCGGAACCTCCTAATCAAGATCAATCTAAGGTTCCGCAACTGCTGCGGCTGTTGGAGGCTGAGTCCTGCCCTACCTCGACCCCTAGCACGACCTCGGCCTCGCCCTCTGCCCCGCGTGGGAGCTGTTGCTGGGAGCTCGGGCTGCAGAGCGGTAGATGAGGAAGCGAGTGTTCTCGCCATCTGCGAAAGAACAGAGTAGGAATCCAAGTAGCATTTGAGAGGCAAACCGCACGACAAGAATGAAAAAACGTGAAATTTTTTTTTTCCTAACTCTGTAGCCTCTGGGAGAAAAATACAGACGTCTCCGTACCGATCCCTCAGACTCTACTGAGTTTGTCTGTGAACTGTGAGGCCTATGTAAACCTAGGACTCTGATACCAACCTGTCACGACCCGGATTTTCCACCCTCGGGAGTCGTGATGGCGCCTACTAGTGAAAGCTACGCAAGCCAATCAATCGGATTATTTACCACTTTTCTATTTACGGATTTATTACATCACCAAGACATCAACTAGATAACAGTAATTCAACAAACGAAATAAGAGCAAATTTCGTTCTTCACAAAACAATATCGCCGATAGACTATCCACAACAGACTACCCAAGATCTTATGTCACAGTTTCACAGACGGTTTAAGAGTACTACAAACAAGGTTCTGAAGAAATAACAAAATACTATTTCTGGACTACATAGAAGAAACAGATACAAGAAGTGGACAGGGGACTCCATGTTCCGCGGGCGTCTGCAGAACTACCTTGGGTCGCCTGAAAATCAGAGGTTGGGAGCTTCCTGCTGTTCGAGGCCTGCGGTACTGGGATCTGCACAAAAGAGTGCAGAGTGTAGTATCAGCATAACCGACCCCATGCGCTGGTAAGTGCCTGGCCTAACCCCGGCGGGGTAGTGACGAGGCTAGGACCAGATTCCAGATAAACCTGTACAATTATAAACATATATGTATCTATAGCAGAAAATAGAAATGCATAAACAATTTAAACGAGGGAAAGAAAACATACACCGGAATAGCAGACAAATAAAGCGAAACGAATCATCAATGAATAAGAAAGAAAACTACAATTCAGCCTTTAACACAAATGAAATGAAGTACAAGCCACCTTCATCTCCAGTAACCTCTTGTTGCAGGCGTGCAACCCGTTCCCACTTACATTAACCTCTTATGGCAGGCTAGCCACCCGCTCCCACATACATCACATCCTGTGGCAGGTGTGCCACCCGCTCCCACTTACAGTACCCTCTTGTGGCAGGCGTGCCACCCGCTCCCACATACATCACATCTCGTGGCAGGCGTGCCACCCGCTCCCACTTGCATTATATACTGTGGTACGCGTACCACCCGCTCCCACTTTCACAATATCTCGTGGCAGGCGTGCCACCTGCTCCCACTTTCACAATATCTCGTGGCAGGCGTGTCACCCGCTCCCACTTTCATTATATATTGTGGTAGGCGTACCACCCGCTCCCACTTTCATAATATCTCGTGGCAGGCGTGCCACCCGCTCCCACTTTAATTATCACAACATTCACAAGAAGCCCCGGCAAGGGAACAAAGCAACATAACAACTTCCCGACAAGGGAACAAATAAAAGCAAATAATCATCCTGGCCAGGGGGAAATTCAGCTATAACCACACCAAACTTGACTCCTATTTAGCTCAATCAATGTTAGTACTCAATTACAGTCAAAATCCTACTACTAACCTTCCAACCCAATTATCATTTCATTAACCCTAAACACGACCTTGCTAATGTAACACTGGACTCCTTAACTTCTAACGGACTCCTAACACACTACCCACAATTTGACACTGGACCCCTTTGACTCCTAACAATTCTTACTCAACTTGTCTAGTCAACCATCAACTTTATGCCAAATAGAAGAAGGCTAGAACCATGACCAAAGGAACAACTAAAATGCAGAAACCTTGTGGTAGGCGTACCACCCGCCCTCAATTCACAATATTTTGTGGCAGGCGTGCCACCCGCTCCCCATGCACACATCATACCAAATCAAGGATAATATTCAACAATTCAAAAAAAAAAATAACAGTCACACAACGGTCATCCATACACGACCCATGGTCATGCGTGACACCAACGTATAGACACTCGTCACCATGTCTATACGATGTTCTCAACAAAGAGCAAATTAGCAAACAAGACACGATTTCTAATCCCTCAAACTAAGGTTAGAATGAACACTTACCTTGCCTTGCAAGAGCTTTCCTAGACTTCCAACAATTCTTCGAGCCCAACGCTTTATGAATGCTCACGAACTTTAGGCGAACTCAATCGAGGCTAACGGGCTACAACTTGGTAGGATGCCTTGACCCAGCTGAAATCTTGGTAAAATTTGCAGCAATTTGAGCTGGGTCTTAGGGTTAGAGAGTGGTGTTTCCTTGTATTAGATGTTGGGGTTGTTTTCAAGGTATTTGGAGGTTGATTTGTTGGGGTTTGGGGGTGTTTTGGAGATGTTTCTGGGGTAATTTACGAAATAAGGGGTTTTTTTGCATGTTAGGGTTCCTAGTTCCTATTTATAGTGGGTCGAAATTCGGGACAAAAATAAAATTTCAGGTGCCCAGAGTGCGATCGCATTCTGGTCGTAAACTCAACATGCGGTCCGCATTTGGACCGCATTTCTGGCATGGCATTTGGCCCAAAACTCTGCCTCACTCTGCGATGTCACTGTGGGATTTGCGGTCCGCATTTCTCACCGCATTTTTGACATAAGACTTGTCCAGTTCTCTGTTCCAATCTGCGATACAGGCAGCCAAACTTGCGGTCCGCATTCCTGAAATGCGGTCCGCATTTCAGACAGCATTTCTGTCATGAACCTTTGCCCAGAAATCTGCCTAAGTATGCGATGCCCGTGTAAGATATGCGGTCCGCATGTCTGAAATGCGACCGCATATCCTGCATTACTTACCTTTTTGAACTCTTTTTCTTAATTATTAGATTCTTATACCTCATGCCCTGCAAAAAATATTAAAATGCATAATTACAAAGAGGGATTTGTACTTAAAACAAGCCAAATCTAGACAATTAATGTTATGTGTGTTTCTACGACACATCGGGCCGTTACACTAATAGGCATGAATCTCTACATATATTAACCATAGAATTAGTTCATCCAACTACTACTATATACCACCAATTTATCTCGTATCATTCTAAAACAATTCATAACTTCCAACATCACATACATGACCATCCATCCACACCCAACCAACAAAATTCCATCGAATGATCACCTTTCAATCTCTACAATGGTTACGTATTTAAATTGGGAACATATGACTTCCAATCAGCATACCATAAGTTACAATACTTAATTCATACTCATATTCCTATAATATATCCATACATGTAAGTCTAAGGCTGTAGGATTACCTTTTGGATGAAATCTTTCAAAACCCTCTTTTGAGTTCTTGAAGAAATTTCTTGAAGATTCAAGTATTTTATGTGTAGATTTCATCAATACTAGTGTATGATGATGCAATTTCACACCAAGATAATGGGGATTGCTAACCTTGAATAAGAGAGGAGTTGGTGGTTTTGAGAGAGTGGAGAAGAGCTCCAAAATTCGTCCAAGTGACATGGGGAAAATAAGCCCCCGAAATGACTTAAAAAGACTTGGAGCTGGGGCGCACCCGGTTTGGTGAAGTGATCCTCACTTCGCTGTCCACTGCATGCAAAAGAATACATGATCTGCCCCCGGTCTGGTGAAGCGAGCCCCGCTTCGCTGTCTGCCAAAATAACTAGTGGTCTGACTTTAGTAATTTGATCATAACTTTTAGTAGGAAAGTCCAAATGACAAACGGCTTGATGCGTTAGAAACTAGACTCTAAGGTCTCCAGGGCCAAAATTCATTGGAAATATGTTTATATTATGAGAGTTATACCAATTCAAATTCAAGTGTTATGCAAATTTGGATATCTATTCCACTTAACATTTCCAACGCGTTCCAAACAACTTATTCCCACTTACAAACCTCCTTGATATGTTCCGAAACACTTTTCATGTCAAAATAATGTGATTCCACCCTATAGGTTTCCTTTAATACTCTGATATGTTATTCCCGAACACCGTTGTCGCACTTTAAAATCATAAATCAGTAGGAAATTTTAACGGGACCTTACAATTGTTGTCCTTTTCATGACTCATAGTCTTCCAAGAATAAATGAAGCTAATGTATTTATCCTCTCGGTCGTGCCTCCCACATGTCACATGTCTAAAATGACTCATTTCTTTTAAATCTCAGAATCATGAACATGGTCCCTACATTATCAATGCCTATTAGCAACTATGTGCCTCATTTGTCGAATCAATGATGTCATCACAGTGATTAACCATGTCAACACTATTGGTAGTAACCTTCATGTCTCTTAGGATATAACCTCCTGAAATGGGCTGCTCAGCACATTGATGGATTCTTGAAAAATTTCAGCCCAGCCTCAAACCTTGTTGTTCCTATTTATTGTAAACCTACGGGGGTTAAAGGTTCAAACATGTCAACGAAGAAGCATCATCCCGTGATCAAATATATTGGAACGGAAATTTTATGATAATATTCATGCTAGCACATCTTAAAGTAATTTTTGGAGGTCGCCAAAGGCTTAGTTTGGGTGTTCGGCACAGGGATTTAGAGTTAAAGGAAAGTGAATGGGTTATTCTCAAGATTTCTCTATGAATATATTGGGTGAATTGTTAAGGAAGGTAAAGTATGTGTAGTCACATTAGGCTTTATGGAATATTGAAGGAAATAGGCCAAACTATGAGTATGATGTTTTTCCATCGTTGTCCTCCATGCGCCTGATGCATCATGTATCTAGGTTCCAGAAGCTTGTTGGAAATCCTCTGCTTATCATTCCGGTGGAAAGTATTGAAGGTGAAGTTAATGGGTAATTGCCTTATACGAGGTACCTAGTTGTCATGCCTATTAGATAAGTCTGAAAATTGAGATCTGCCTCCGTCAAAGTAAAGGAAGTATTCTCACTTACCTGTATAACCAAATGGTTGTGGTTCAAAATGGTACTTGTTATGTGTTATGATTTAAAAATGTGCAACTCATATCTAGATACCACTTCTGTTAATGTAATGCCCTTAATGTTGAGATCAGTGTTGTTGATATATGTTGGGATGCTTTGTTGAGTTATGGATATGTTGTTAGGGTGGTTTTGGGCTTCTCTAGCTGGTGGATAGGCCCCAATTACAGGGGAGACTCTGGCGAAATTTTTGAAAATTTAGCGAGTTAGTCGAAAATTTGGAACTGCTGGTGGGTGTTATAGCTACTGTGTCACATTGGTGCTAATGATGAATTTTAACCCTCATTCAAGGCCGAATGATCCTAAACGGGGGAGAATGTAAGGCCCCGTTAAAAAAACAATTCCCAATGATTTAAGATTTTAAAGTGAGCCAACAGTATTCGGAATAATGTATTCGAGTATTAAAGGAGATCCATGGGATAGAACCACATCATTTTGAAATGAAAATATGTGTTTAAGGTGTGTTGGAACATACTAAGGAGTTTTGTGAATGGCAAGAACTTGTGTGGAACAAGTTGGATATATTAAATGGAAAGAATGTTTCAATTAGCATAAGACCTGACTTCAAATGAATAGAACTCCCACAATATAAAGACTTAGGTGGTGATATACCTATCGAATTAAAGGTCTCTGAGTCTAGTTTCCAACGCATCAAACTGCCTGTCATTTGAATATTGCTACAGAAAATTATGACCATTTTACCGGACCTATGCCATATGCGCGGCCCCACATATTGAAGGGTATTCTGCCTTGTCTGCGCAGCCAGATGCGCGGTCAATTTCCCAGGTGTGTGACTGCGCACGTAGGAGCCCTATAAATACCCCCAAGGTCGGGTAAAGAGAGGGGCTAAGTCATTTCTTTGGGATAGGGCTCGCATATCAAGGGGAATTCGTCCAACACTTCCTTGACATGAAGCAAGGTAATGTTTCTGAAGAAATTTTGAGATTATTACTACTCCTAAACACTTATATTAAATAGGATTAATCTTGAAGATACATAGATTTCCATTCAAATCCCCAAATTGGTCAAGAACACCACAAGTTGGGATTTTTAAGAGTCTCACTACAAGAGGTATGTCTACTGTCTCTAACTAATCTATGGTGATTAATTATGTATGAAATATGTGTTATGTATTATGAGATGGTGATTGGAAGCCACAAATGCCTTAACCTAGGTTGTGTTGGTATTGTAGAGATTGTAAAATGATTTAATTGATAACATTTATGTGTTGGGAGTGAAGTGTTAGGCATGCACGTGCTAACGGAAGTTGTGAGGTGAATCATTGGTGTGAAAGGTGGTTGTTAGGTGAAGAAATTCCATGGGAGGAGGTTGTATAAAGATATGCACACTAGATGTTTGATAAAAAGTCTAAATGACTTAAAGTATAGGAATCTTGCAAATATTGGTGCAATTGTGTTGCATTGTTGTAGATTGAAGTTGTTTAGTGTGGTGGAACGTCGTAGTATTATTAAGGGGCGAATTCCAGGTATGTTGGCTAAACTCTTTTTTTTTTTTTGAATTGAACCCCACAATGGCCTTGTAAGTCCCGTGTGCTCATTATAAATTTATTTTCTAAATAAGCCATGTGTCAAGAGATATATGCGTTCAATTTGTAGTCCAAATAGACTTGTTATGTTGAGTTACTATTTGAGAAGGTGATTAAGCGTGGGTTGTGTGTTAATATGTTATGATTTGAAAACATGATTCTAATGAAACTGGCATGTTGAATTGTGTAAGAAATCACATGTGCCTAAGACCCTTAATTTTGTTAGTTGGTCAAATGTGTATTTAAAGTCTTGAGTAGAAATGACTTGTTGTTGATAATCTATAAGGATTCTTGAAAGTGAGAGAAATGGGTTGGATATATAAAGTGTGGCCAATGTGCCAAGAATGAAAGATATACTTGTGGATGAAAGTTATACTAATGGTGCCAAGAAAATGAAATGATGTGAGAGAGGTTATGAAATAGGCCTTGACTCCATTGTCCCAAATTGACTTCGAAAATAGATGTGCCTAAAAGCTTATATGCTTGGGTCATGCCCTAATGTGGTTGTCTAAATTAATGCTATGCTTTGTAGTATTTCCAAAGTGTTTTGATCTCCTATATGTTCATGAGTTGAAATAGTGTATTGCCCTTTTTGGGAAAAAGTATTTCAAGAATGAATGATGTGTTAAAGATTTTCTATTGTGACTTAATTATGTTATACCCCCTTCTTGGGAAGAAAACCCAGTATGAAATCAATGAATCAAACACTTATTTCTCATATGATGAAACCTTATGAAGCTACCCTCACTAAGGCCAAACGTGCCAAACGGTTGATTGGAAGAGAACCCCTTCTACAAACTATTATCTTTTTGGGAATCTAGAGTTGTCATGTTGTGATTACACCTCCACCCGCATATATTGGGGTGAAGCGGCAGGGCCACTTTGTGTAGGGATTATGGTATTGAGATACACTTCCACCTGCATATATTGGGGTGAGGCGGCAGGGCCGTTTTGTGTAGGGATTGTGGTATTGTGATACACCTTCACCCGCATATATTGGGGAGAGGCGAGGGGAGGAGAGGCGTTTTGTGTAGCGATTGTGGTTTTGTGATACACCTCCCACCACATATATTGGGGTGAGGCAGCAGGGCCGCTTTGTGCAGAGATTGTAGTATTGTGATACACCTCCATTCACATATATTGGGGTGAGGCGGCAGGGCCGTTTTGTGTAGGGATTGTGGTATTGCGATACACCTCCACCCGCATATATTGGGGTGAGGCGGCAGGGCCGCTATTTGTAGGGATGGTGGTATTGTCATACACCTCCACCCGCATATATTGGAGTGAGGCGGTAGGGCCACTTCGTGTAGGGATTGTATTGTGAAACACCGCCACCCGCATAGATTGTTGTTTCTATGGGTTTTCGCTTTCTTGTATTGGCATTCTATTTTGAATTAGGACATTTAGCTTTACATACTAGTACTATTCCATATGTACTAACGTCCCTTTTGCGGGGGGCGCTGCATCTTCAATGGATGCAGGTGGTTCATCAGCAGGCGGTTTTGATCCTCGTTAGCAGTTACTATCTATTCAGCAGATTTTGGTGAGCCCTACTCTATTCCGGGCTTCACGTCATTTGACGTTGTACTTTATGTTCTGAGGTATAGTGGGGGCCTTGTCGCCGGCACTTCCATACTACTCTTCGGTTGTACTTACAGGCTCCGTAGACATAGTGTGTGTTGTATGGTGGTGTTGGAAGATCCACTAGATACGTTGTATTTGTATCACACGTCCCATTAAAAAATATAATTTTGTATATATATTTTGGGAATTATGAAAGAAGTAACCTTTGGTGATGGAATTGGAATTGTTTATGAAATTCGCTCTTGTTTAATCTTTGATATATATATATTCTCTTTATTCATTAGTAAGTTGGGTAGAAGGTATTGTACAGGCTTGCTTGACCAGAGTATCTCAGTTGAGCATTGGTCGCGCTCCCCAAGGTTGGGGCATGACAGTCTACTTGTGATGTATGGTAGTGTTTGATTGTAGTTGATATTCGAAGACTTCAAGGTATACATGCTCGGCGTCCGCAGGCCTCGAAGTCACCATCCCTTATCTTTCATTCTGTTGCATTTCTTATTCAGTCAGTGTTGTAGTAGATATTCCAGATTATTCTCTAAAGTTTATGACTCAATTCCACCAATTTTGGGAGAGATGTTGTTGAGATCTTATTTTCGGAGTTTATTTGAGTTTATCAGTCATACTCTAATATTTCAATTGATTAATTCTGTTAAGTTATTATTAAATGTTAGGCTTACCTAGTCTTATAGACTAGGTGTCGTCACGACAAGTTAGTATCAGAGTTGTAGGTTCATAGGTGTTGCAAGTCATAAGCAGGTTTAGTAGAGACTTGCGAATCGATACGGAGACGTCTATACTTATCTTTGAGAGGCTACGGAACTGCTAGGAAAACTCCTCTTTTTCGATTCCTTACCATGTGAATTGTTTGATTTCGAAATCTAAATCTTTGACTTTCTATTCTCGCAAGGTTGGTGAGGACGCGCACTGCTGGATCCGTCAATCGGACACCCGCACCCCCTACTAGAGCCGCAATGGGCCGGGGCCAAGATAGAGGCCGAGGAGGAGCACGTGGTGCGGATGGAGCACCTGCCTGAGCTACGATAGAGGAGCCACCAGTAGCTTCGGTTGGGGGCCAAGCACCTGAGGCGCCTGTTGCCACCCCTGCACTTCAAAATACCCTCGCACAATTATTGAGCATGTTTGGTCCTCTAGCTTAGGTGGGGTTGATTCCACTTGCACCAGCTACATCTCAGGCTGGGGGAGGAGCTCAGACTCCCGTAGCCCATACCCTAGAGCAGCAGGTCCTTGTTGATCAGCTCCCAGAGGTTATGCCATCGCAGCCTGTTGTTCTGATTCAGCCCAAGGTTAGGGCAGTGGCATCTGAGGAGGAGCAGCTTAGACTTGAGAGGTTCAAGAAGTATCATCATCCTACCTATAGTGGCATGGCTTCAGAGGATGCACATGCTTCTCTAGAGATGTGCCATCGTATTCTCCGCACCATGGGTATTCCAGAGACGAGCGGAATTGCACTTACTACATTCTAGCTGAAGAGCAGAGCCTCAGTGGTGGCGAGCTTACGAGGAAGGTAGCCTAGCCGATGCAACTTCATTTATGGACTCTATTTTTAGAGATGTTCTTGAGAGAATTTGTTACCCATATCCTTCGGGATGCATGGAGTGCGGAGTTTGAGCAGCTGATACAATGACAGTGTCAGAGTATGCTGTCTGATTTAGTGATTTTTCTAGACATGCACCTGCTTTGGTTTCTACAATCGAGAGCAAATCATTCGATTCTTCGAGGGGATCAACAATGGTACTAGATTTAGCATGGCTCAAGAATTGGAGACAGATACTCCGTATCAGTAGGTGGTAGAGATCGCATGGAGATTGGAGGTTAAACGAGGCCATAAGAGAAAGGAACAGGAGGCCAAGAGGCCTCGAGATTCTGGCAGATATAGTGGTGCGTGACATCACACCCCGAACTCAGGGAGCGCGACGGCGCTCAACCGAGTGAAGTCGGCTGAGTAAGCCTATTAGATTCCCTTCTAACCAAACTCATCCATGAATAAAGAGGAGATGCACTCCATTAGTCAAACATTGAAAATATCTCATTAACCAACTCCCATATCATTTTCAGTAGAAGCTTCATTCATAATTTCCAAAATATTACAAGTTTATAAGTATAAAAAAAACATGTTTTCCAAATACCAACATTTCAATTTTTATTCCCCACATCAAACACCAACCATGACCTGTCTACGGAGCCTATAAGTACAACAGAAGAGTAGTATGGAAGTGCCAGCAACAAGGCCCCGGCTATACCTCAAAATACATAGTACAACTTCGAAAGACATCAGGCCCGGAGTAGAGTAAGGCTCACCAAAACCTGCTAAATAAGGCAGTAACTGCCAACAAGGACCAAGGCTGCCCGTTGATGAACCAACTGAATCCATTGAAGACGCAGCGTCCCCGGCAAAAGGGACGTTAGTACATATGAAATAGTACTAGTATATAAAGCTAGATGTCCTCTTTCAAAATAGAATGCCAATATAAACAAGGGAAAAACCATAAAAACAATAAGTCACAATCAACAATATCCAAATGCCCAGTTAAAACAAAATAATTTTCAAAATGCGAAAATAATATATATTTTTGGTTGGGAGATCATTAGCACCGATATACCACTGTGTTTTTAGCACGAAGTTCGATCACGCCCGATCGGTTAGGCCATCTCCCAACGAATAATGTGGTTTGACATGTGGTGCGAAAGAAAGGTGTTACCAAGAGTAGTACCACCATGTGCGCAACATGGCATCTGATCTCCACCCGATCAGCTAGGTCGCCTTCCCACATACGCCATGTGGGTTGACTTTCCAAATCACAACTATTTTCAATTTCATCCCAATTAAGGTGAATAATCTCATCCCAAATAAGGGGAATAATCATAATCCACTCCTACACCAGCACGTGTAGTTTCAGGTATGGGCGTTATGACCCACCCTTCCTCGGTTTATTAATGATACTCCCAAAAACATTTTTGGTTTACACACAAGGGAAACAAAAGCAAAAAACATTACCTCATCATCTTTCACACTGTATAAATCTCCACTAGTATTTTTAAGCAATCATGACAACAATATTTCCTTGGCTCTTTTGGCCATTCACCATATTCTTTATTCAAGGCACAGTGGCCGTATTTTAAGTTCCACGCTTTCATATCTTTCCTTCCATGGATCGTCATCATAAATATCAACATATATAGCATTCTGGAAATCACAACTTTAAGTTCGTCAGAAATGAAGGCTATAAACACAATAGATTTCTTTTCGAGAAATGGAGCAAAATGATTGGCAATCAAAGTGCAAGTTAAAATCATAAACGAGTAGCACACCATTAATTCTCGAAATACTTTTTCCCAAAGAGGGCAATACACAATTTCCAGTCACGAATAAGTAAGGACGCAACACATTGAAAATACTTACAAAGCATAACATTAGTAAAAACAGCCACATATGGGCATGACTTGAGTACATAAGCTTTTAGGCAATTCTATTTTTGAAATAATTTTGGAACAATTCAATCAAATCTCATTTCACAGTCCTCACACATCATCTTATTTCATTGGCACCACTAGCTACAAGTAAAAATTTTATTTTTGGAACGGTGGCCGCACCTTATATCATCAATACTCTTATTTCATTTTCAAGCATCTTTAAAGATTATTAACAACAAGACATTTTCAATCAATACCTTAAGCTTATTCGGAATAGTCAAGTTTATAAGGAATAATCCAAAACATAGGAATTAGGAACTTAGGGCAACGACACTTGAAACTTATGGGAACATTATGGAATTCGATTCTAAGAGTAGTTTAGCCAACATACTTTATTTGAGCTTTCTTTAAGTTACGACAATGTCCCAATATTTCTAGCAATAACAATCTGCAGGAAGATAGCGAAAATCGGATAATAATTAGAAGGATTCACACGGTGTAACTCTCTTAGGAATTTTGTCAAACACCTAGTATGCAAAATAGACTATGAAGCTCTGTAATGGTAATCCTTCCTCCCTCAACTAATTTCAATAAGAAACTACCCAAACTAGTTTATTAACCTCACGTACTACAAGCTATTGATACATACATGGCCTAATTTCAACTCCATAACCTAATTAAACCTATAACAATTGCATGAAGGTTTTAGGACAAGGTCTTACCTGTGTAGATGATGGTCTAGTGAATGGCTTCTTGATTCTTGAAGATTGGTGCAAGATTCGATGATTAAAACGCTAGCGTTCCTCATTCTCTCTCTAAAATACTCTCATCTCTCTAAAATCATCAAATATTTGCCCCAAAAATAATCCCCAAAAACTATTTATTAAAATGGGGTCGAGTTATAAAAATAGAAAAATGGACCCTCCGAACTCAGGTCTGCAGTCGTAGAACTGACCGCAGAACAGGCCCAACTGATGGTTAAGAAGGGGGTGTGATGTATATCTAGCCTTTGTGAGACACATCAGTGTTGATACTCCTACCATTAAGTCAGTTCCAGTAGTGAGAGACTTTTTAGATGTATTTCCAGCAGATCTTTCGGGAATACCGCTCGATAGAGACATCGATTTTGGTATTGACTTGTTGCTGGGCACTCTGCCCATTTCTATCCCACCATATTGTTGACCCCAGCAGCATTTATGCACCTGATGAATAATATATTTCAGCCATATCTTGATTCATTTGTCATTGTATTTATTGACGACATCTTTGTACTCCCGCAGTCGGGAAGATCATGAGTAGCACTTCAGGACCGTGCTCCAGACCTTGAGAGAGGAAAACTTGTATGCAAAATTCTCAAAGTGTGAAATATGGCTTGATTCCGTGGCGTATTGGGCCATGTGGTGTCGAGTGTGGGGATCAAGGTAGATCTGAAGAAGAATGAAGCACTTCAGAGTTGGCCCAGACCGTCTTCAGTTACTGAGATTCGGAATTTCCTTGTCTTGGCCGGGTATTATCGTCGTTTCGTGTAGGGTTACTCATCCATTGTTGCACCTATGACCAGGTTGACCCAGAAGGGTGCTTTATTCAGATGGTGCGAGGAGTGTGAGGTGAGCTTTCAAAAGCTCAAGACTACTTTGACTACAGCTCGAGTGTTTGTGTTGCCTACGAGTTCATAGTCTTATACTGTGTATTTTGATGCGTCACGTGTTGGGCTTGACGTGGTGTTGATACATGACAGTAGGGTAATTACCTAAACATCTCGGCAATTGAAGGTCCATGAGAATAATTATTCGATCCACAACTTGGAGTTGGCAGCTATTATTCATGCATTGAAGATTTGGTGGAACTATTTATATGGTGTCCTATGTGAGGTCTATACTGACCATAAGATCTATAACATCTGTTCAAACAAAAAGATCTTAACTTGCGGCAGTAGAGATGATTAGAGTTGCTTAAAGATGATGATATTACCATTCTATATCATCCCGGGAATGCCAATATAGTGGCTGATGCCTTGAGTCGAAAGGCGGAGAGCTTGGGCAGTTTAGCATATCTACCGACAGCATAGAAACCACTGGCCATGGATGTTCAGGCCTTGGCCAACCAATTTGTTAGATTGGATGTTTTGGAGCCCATACAAGTTCTTGCTCGCGTGGTTTCTCGGTCTTCTTTATATGATCGCATCAGTGAGTGTTAGTATGATGACCCCCATTTTCTTGTCCTTAAGGACACGGTATAGCACGACGATTTCAAGGAGGTTACTATTGGAGATGACGGGGTTTTGCATATGCAGGGACAGTTATGTGTGCCCAATGTGGATGGGATGCGTGAGATGATCCTTCAGAAGGCTCCCAATTTGCGTTACTCCATTCATCCGGGTGACGCTAATATGCATTAGGATTTAAGGCAGGATTATTAGTGGAGGTGAATGAAGAAAGACGTAGTGGAGTATGTAGCTCGGTACCTAAATAGTCAGTAAGAGAAGTATGGGCATCGGAGGCCGGGCTGTTTGCTTTAGAGATTTGAGCTTCCCGAATGGAAGTGGGGGCGTGTTACCATAGACTTCATTGTTGGGATACCACAGACTCAGAAGAAATTTGACATTGTATGGGTGATTGTGGATTGGTTGACCAAGTCGGCTCATTTCATTCTAGTGGAGACTACATATATCTGCGAGATTTTCCGAATTCATGGCATGCTGGGATCCATCATCTCTGACAGGGGCACACAGTTTACATCGTATTTTTGAAGAGCTATGCAGCGTGAGTTAGGCACACGCGTTGAGTTGAGTACACCATTTCACCCGTAGATGGACGGACAGTCCAAGCGTACCATTCAGATATTAAAGGATATGTTTCGTGCCTGTTTATGGATTTCGGGAGTTCTTGGGATCAGTTCTTGCCGCATGCGGAGTTTGCCTACAACAACATCTACCAATCGAGTATTTAAATGGCTCCTTAGGAGGCCCTATATGGGATGTGGTGTCGTTCTCCAGTTTGTCGGTTTGAGCCGGGAGAACTACGTTGTTAAGCATGGAAATGGTTCGAGATGCCTTTGAAAAGGTCAAGTTAATTCAGGATCGGCTTCGTACAGCCCAGTCTAAACAGACAAGTTATGCCAAACGGAGAATTCGTGATGTTGCATTCATGGTTGAGGAGCGAGTTTTGCTCCGGGGTTTCACCCATGAAGGGTGTCATGAGGTTCGGGAAGAAGAGCAAGTTGAGCCCTGATATATCAGACCTTTTCAAATCCTTGAGATGATTGGTGATGTGGCCTACAAGCTTGTGTTCCCACCTAGCTTATCTGCAATTCATACGGTGTTCTATGATTTTATGCTCCAGAAGTATTATGGTGATCCGTCTCATGTTTTAGACTTCAACTCAATCTGATTGGACAAGGATTTGACTTATATTTAGGAGCCGGCGGCTATTTTGGATAGACATGTCCGGAAGTTGAGATCGAAGAACATTGCTTCAGTGAAGGTCCGATGGAAGGGTCATCCGTTCGAGGAAGCGGTCTGAGAAACCAAGTCATTTTGTGAATTGCGCATTATTTCCCCTTTTATGTTTATGGTTTTATGACTAACAAGGTTAATTAGTATCGTTCCTGGAAGATTTCAGGTTGATTTGGACCCTTTGATTCTTGGCTAGAAGCCTTATTATTTATGTTGACCAATGGTTGACTTTTGTGAAAACGACTACGGAACGGTATTTTGATGGCTCCAATAGCTTTGTATCGCGATTTTGGACTTAGGCATATGCCCGAAATTGAATTTAGAAGTCCGTAGGTTGATTTGGGTTGTTTCGCCAAAATTTAGGAATTTGAAGTTGAAAAGTTTGACCGTAGGTTAACTTTTGGTTATCGGGATCGTAATTTGGTTTTTGGACTTGGACTAGGTCCGTTATGCTATTTAGAACTTGTCTACAAAATTTGGTATCGTTTGGAGTTGATTTGATAGGATTCAGACGTTTAGTTGCAATTCTAGTGGTTCTTGAAATTTAATTTGAAATTCATGCATTTTTATGTCCGGTTTGTAGTTCTAGATGTTATATTTGTATTTTGATCGCGCGAGCGAGTTTGTATGATGATTTTAGACTTGTGTAGATGTTTGGTTTGAAGGCCCCAGGGCTCAGATGAGTTTCAGACATGTTTTGGAATGTTTTGGACTGAAAAATGGAATTACTGGTATTGCTGGTGCTCTGTTATCACAATTGTGAGCATTGCAATTGCGAAGGTGACAGGGGGGGTGCTCTGATGTCGCAATTGCAAATGGCCCCTTTGCAATTGCAAAATCAGCAGGCCTGGGGTTTGGGTCACTTTTGCGAAGATGTGCAGTTTCGCAATTGTGAAGCCTTTGTCGCAATTGCGACAATTATTGAGGATGCCAGGGTTTGCAAATGCGATCCTCGATTCACAATTGCGAGGGTTTTCATCGCAAATGCGACATCTGAGCTAGACAAAAGGGCTGGGAGTCGCGATTTTTTCAGCATATTCTCTCATTTTAGAACCCCTAGACTCGGTAGGAGGCAACTTGGAGAGGGGATTTTCACCTACAAATATTGGGTAAGTGATTTTAATCAACTTTGAACTATATTTCATCAACATATCTTAGATTTAACATCAAAATCTAGTGAATCAAAGAGGAAAAATTGGGTAACTTTGTCAAGTTTTTGAAAAATGAGAAACTAAGTTTTGAGAGTCGATTTGGACTCAGATTTTGAAACTAATCATATATATGGACTAGTGGGGTTATGGGTAGTAGGAATCTATCCTTGGACTTGGGTTTTGATCGGACGAGCCCTGAGTTGACTTTTTGGAAAAAGTATAAAGATCATAGCTTTATCTTTACGATGTGGCAGAAATAATCACCGTCAAGCACAAGATTTAAACCTAGAATCTTCCTACTCTTGTTAGTTGGACAGAGCATCCTATCTTGTTAATTCTCCTTTCCCACCAACTCGATCTCTCGCTTTCAGGGTGGATACGCAAGAAACTCACTAGGAAAATTGACATGACACAATCCCTGAAGAGTATGATGTGCTCGTCCTTGCTTCTCTGGAAAAGAAATGCTCAATGAAGCGCTCAAGAGAAGGGTGTAGGGCGTTGAGCAGGGATATTCCGCTCCCCGAAGTACACAAAATATCGGTTGGTACAAAGCAGGTTAGGAAGATTGACATAACATAAGTTCGTGTCAAACCATACTAGCAGATAGTTGGGCGATTGGTAGTTCGTGCAGTGGAAGGGCTTGAAAGGCAACTGTAAGGGATTGAAAGCACGTAGTCCCTCGATTTAGGGATCTGTAGTGTCTTCCTTGGTCAGTAGGTGGCAATGAATGGAGCTTCCATGAGTTAGTGCATTGAATTCCAAGAAAAGGCTATTTGATCGGATCAACTATGTAAGACGTAGTGTGCTAGCGCGCGTGCACTTCCTCCATGAGCGAAACTCTATCTAGATCTATGGATCTCATCTCCCTAGTATCAGAGCGAGACTCCATCCAAATCTGCCACTCCTTGGGCGAGGCCTTCTATTCTATGAATACCCCACCACTGAATGATTCACTTTCAAGTTCTCGCCTCCTACCTGGGAGAACATAGGGTCAAGCCAAGCCCTGACCCGCCTAAATGGAATTCATATCTCCTTCGTCTGGTCGAGAAGGGAAGGGAACTGTACTCTGCCTCTTTACATTTCGGAGAAAGTCCATTCTCGTCATGATCGATCCACGTTCTAGCGTAGTGCCCGGCTTTCTTTGAAACCAAAGCTAGCTTACTAAGGTAGTTTACTTTTTTATTTTGAAAAAATAGGGCGAAGGCATTTTTCCTTGATTGCACGAGCTTCGATAGAGTTTTCCGAAATAGTT
>MCJB01021952.1:344238-366089 GCA_002018475.1 Nicotiana obtusifolia | reverse complement strand
ACTCACCTCAACATCTATAAAAAGAGCTCTTTCTCCTTTTCATAATAATAAGGTAAGCATCCAGCTATCTATCCAGAGCTACTGCTTCAAGAATCAACTGAGCTCAGGAAGTCACTTTAAGACGTCGACTTTGACAAGGGAAATGAAAAAGAATTCCTGTCAGTTGAAGTAAATCCCACTAAACTAGACTTGTATGCTTGACATGAAAAATAGAGGCAAGCGGAGTCAAAGGTCGAGCCTTTGGCTAGGATCTTTAGTATTCTCTTATTATTACTTGTCTCTACTATTTAGGCAGAATAATCTCACCCATTCTTACTACGAAACTGAAAAAAGCCTAAAAAACAGAAGAAATGGTGGAAAATGAGGAAGAAAGAGATGTAGAAATAGAAAGAGCTTCCGAAATGAAGGGGACTAAACAGGAACAAGAGGGATCCACTGAAGAAGATCGTTATCCTTCTCCTTCCCTTTTTTCGGAAGAAAGGTGGGATCCGGAAAAAACCGATGAAATGGAAGAAATCCGAGTAAATGGAAAGGAAAAAATAAAGGATATATTCTACTTTCACCTTATAGAAATAGGCTATAATTGTAATTGTGAATTAGAAAAAAATAAGGAATTCGATTCAAAAAGTTGAAAACTAGGTTTCTGCTTCATTCAAGTCTTAATTCGAGGAAGGACAAGTCATTATCATCCCGATCGGGATAGACGGGCCTGCCTTGCTGTGCTTCTTCTTTGAAGCGGAAAGGGAAGTGGCCGCATAGTCCCTCCTAGGGACATATCTATCCAGATAGAGGATAATCTAGGGTGATTCATAGATAGATATCTCTCCATATAGATAGGTATCTTTGTGGATAGAGATAAAGATAGGGATACATGTAGATCTTGATTCACTATTTTTCACATTTTTTTCTTGATTCTGATTGATTGCCTTTTATTGTAATTGTTTTCCTTTGCATTGTTTGATAATATTAAGTCATTTTTAATTATATTTGAGCCAGGGCGAATTTTAGGGGAAAAGTTATTTTCGAGGGTTAAGTTGGCTTAGTTGAGGTAAGTATCTTGCCTAACTTTGTGTGGGGGAACTTTCCCTTAGGAATTGGTTTGTTTGTGCTAAGTATGTTATGTGAAATTCGTATACGCAAGGTGACGAGTAGGCACACAGGATATATTTGGTAATTGACCGGTTTAGGCTATTTAAACTTGATGCAATATAATTGCTCTGATACCAACTGATGCAATATAAAAGCGGAAACAAGAAAACAAAAGATAGAAGCAAGACGCTCAATGAACTATCAAGACAACAAGTAGAAACTAGTCTAATTACCTTCTTGATGAAGTCAGGAAGTACCTATACTATACGAACAATCCTCAAGACAAGAATGGTCTTGCAAACTGTTCGATCAAACAAAGGAACAAGTTCAATTTTGAATCACACCAAAATTGGACAAGTTAAAGTCACACGTTGGAAGCACAAAAGGCTTGGCCGAAATTTCTTGTAAAATTGATGTAAGGTACCAAAAATAATGAAGTGTTTAGGCTTATATAGAATGAGCCTTTACCTAAATCAACTAGGAAAAGAATAACTAGTTAACCTAAATCAAATAGGAAATAAATAACTAACAAAAAGGCCATAATTTGGCTAATTTAAAGAATAGTCACGCAGGACCCCTTAAGTAAGAATCAATGTCTTCTACAGCAACACAATAATACAACATAAACACAAATGTACATCTTCAACACAAGATTCGTCCATAGCAAGATTTATGGATGCTTGGCTCTTCTCCAAGGCTAACCAACGCCTTGTCTTGTCTTATCCAACATTGATGGCATGAACGTAACTTGATCAGATTGTCCTGCATCATTCTCCCCTTCTTGAGAAGATTTCGTCCTCGAAATCGAACCATCTTCATCTTTCAAGGCGGCACTAC
This sequence comes from Nicotiana obtusifolia, assembly GCA_002018475.1. Lineage (NCBI taxonomy): Eukaryota > Viridiplantae > Streptophyta > Magnoliopsida > Solanales > Solanaceae > Nicotiana > Nicotiana obtusifolia. Next base: position 364,163 of record MCJB01021952.1, on the reverse strand, counting down.
CTGGCAGGTCTATAACATAGGCGTTGTTATTGATCTTCTGTAACACGTGGAATGAACCATCTCCTTGTGGCATGTTCACATATTCCTGTAAAACATCATCAACAACACTAGGAAAGGGGTGAACGTTAGTAGAAACTTCATCATTAGAACTCAAGAAAACACCCTTATGAACTAGACAAACACCCTTAGCTTTAGCCGTCTCTTTCAGCTCTCGCATGCGCTTGTAATCATTACTAACTTGTTTAGGTGTCAAGGGCTTAAGCACATAACTCTTGCACTCCATCTTGGCCATATAAGTGTTGGCCTTTCCATCATGATCAACAAATCTATCAAACTGCCAAGGCCTGCCCAACAGTAAATGGCACGTCAGCATAGGCACTACATCGCACAAGATTTCATCTTGATAAGCTCCGACCTTGAACTTCATAAGTTCCTGCTTTACCACCTTTAACTCACCACATTCACTCAACCACTGCAAACGATAAGGATGGGGATGTTTCCTCGTAGGTATACTAAGTTGAGTCACTAACGTGTGGCTTACTACATTAGTGCAACTTCCAGAATCAATTATCATCGATCACACCTTTCCTTTCACCCTACATCTAGCATGAAACAAGTTCTCACACTGAACATCTCCTTCCTCCTATACGTTCATCGTGCTCAAGTTCCTACGTACCACTAAGAACATATTCACACCCTCTTCTTCTAACTCTTCTTCGCTGCACTCAACCAATTCCGCCCCCTTATCTTCCTCAATCTCCTCTTCAATTTCTTCTTCACACACAGTACCATCACCAAGACTTAACATGGTCCTCCGTGTTGGACAATCCTTAGCGAAATGTCCATAGCCTTTCCATTTGTGACATTGAAAAGAAGATGCACTAGGAGAATTGAGTTGAGTCTTAGAATTACCTCCGGACCCCTTAGGTTCAACCCCAGGTGCCACAGCTTGGGTTAGCTTCTTAGGCTCTCGATTTTGACTTGTAATAGGCTCTCGGGTTTAGCTTGCTCCCCCAGTGTTCGGCATCTTCCACTCTTTGTTTCGACGTATGATAGTGGAATCGGAACCCCCTCTATATCGAGCTGCCCAGCTTTCTTTAATCATCTTTTCAGCTTCAATGGCAGTTAAGAACACATCATGAAGAGCAATGAACACATGTAGCCTCAACTTATTGGAGATATCATTATTCAACCCATTCTTGAATCAGATGATAGCCTCTTCTTCTTCTTCGTCTTCCATGTCAAGTGATAGACGAATCTTCCCAAAGTCATCATAGTATTCTTCCACGGACTTCAACCCCTTTTTCAAATCATACAACTTCCATAACTGTTCTTGCTTGTGCCGTGGGTTCATATATTTTTCATGCTTGTAATTGAATTGTCTTAGTATGTTATATCTTCATTGTTAATCCACCATTTCATGTGCAAATCTGCCGTTATACCCTGTATTGATATTTTTAATACTTGATCATCTCTTACTTGCTAATTTTGCTCTTACATGCTTAGTTGAAGTTATTCCCTTCCTTGTGTTTTTCAATTGTTTAATTACTTGTAATTGAAGTTGTTATTTCGTGAAATATATTATTGTTGAGTTATTGGTGTTTAAGTTGAGAAAGTCGTTATCACATTAAGGCGAAGTAGTTAATTATTGAGATATCTTCTTATTGAGATATTCACTTGTATTTTTTTTATTTTTGAGGTTCTTGTACACATTGTGATTGAGCCATGGGCTATTTATTGTGGATACATTGTTATTGTTGATTCTTTTGGCAAGTTGTGGTATATGGACACTTGTGGTGTCAGTTGTGATTATGTTGTGATATTGATATGCATGTAGTGGTATAAAGCTTGAGATGGATACGCAAGCGGTGAGATAAGGTGGGCTTGATACGCGTGTTGCTAGTAAGGGAACTGCTTAAAGCCACACTGCGTGATAAAGTGGCTTAAAACGCGGGTAGCTATTTAAGAAAACATGATTTTTAAAACTAAATGTAAGGCTCTCGCAGTGATATAAGGAAAGAAGATGATTGAAATTGAGAAATGTGAATACAAAGTAGTACCTCTATTATGACTCTTGTTTTATACGAGGCGGTACCTCGGTTGTGATTTATGTCTTGTACGAGGCAGTGTCTCGGTTGTGATTCTTGTTGTGCATCTCATGAAGCGTTAGTAGCGGAACACTTCTTGTTATTTTTATTCTTCTTGTTTTATCAGTTTTTCCCGTATCTGACTAATGGGGTTCTCTTTAATCGCTTCGTTTATGTTATCTATATGCTTATAATTCAGTCATTAGCATATGTTATTAACTTGTTTCGTGTCACTTATTTCTCCACTTTCCATTACTTCTCGTTATTATATTTCGTTATGTTTATTATGTCTTAGTAGGTGTCTTGACCTGGCCTCGTCGCTACTCTACCGAGTTTAGGCTTGATACTTACTGGGTACCGTTGTATTGTACTCATACTATGCTTCTACACATCTTTGTGCAGATCTAGATATGTCTACTCGTGTTGGACATTAGTGTTTCATTGTAGCTGTAATCCAGAGACTTAGTATACCGACTCGGTGTCTGCAGGCCTCGGAGTCAGCTTCCATTATCTTTCATTCTGTTGTATTTCTTATTCGAACAGTGTTATAGTAGATATTCTAGATTATTCTATATATCTTATGACTCAGTTCCACATGTTTTGGGAGAGATGTTATTGAGATTTTATTTTGGGAGTTTGTTCGAGTTTATCAGTCTTGCTTTAGTATTTCTATTGATTAATTTTGTTAAGTTATTATTATATGTTAGGCTTAGCTAGTCTTAGAGACTGGCCACTTGGTTAGTGAGAGATTCTATTGCCCGGCCTTGTGGTCAGTGAGAGTTTATATTTGAATGGCCACTTGATCAATGAGAGATATTATTGCCTGGCCACTTGGTCAGTGAGAGATACTAATGCCTGGCCTTATGACCAATGAGAGTTTGTATTTGCCTGGCCTTACCGTCAGTGAGAGTTTACTGTTGCCTGACCACTTGGTCAGTGAGAGATACATGTAGTCCGATATGTGGCCGGCTAGCTATGATATCACTTTATTACATTTAGTTGAGATAGAACAACTGAGTATGTCTTAGAGAATTCTTTGGCTTCAAGTTACTATGAACATCAGTTCAATTTCAGCTTTCAGTTATTCTATTTTCCTATACACTCGGTACATTATTTCGTACTAACGTCTCTTTTGTATGGGGCACTACATTTCATGCCTGCAGGTGCTAATAGACAACTAGATAAACCTTCACAGTAGATAGAGCCAGACATCATCTTGATTAGTAAGCTCCACTCCCCCAGAGTTACCAGATCTAATCTTTGGAGTCAATTTTGTGTATACATACTTGATGGGTAGGTTGGGCCCCTATTCCAACCATGATACAGTTCTGTTATCTTTAGAAGATTGTACACGAGTTCTGTATGTTTTGAGTGATAGTATTATGGCCTTGTTGGCACTGTGTACATGCTCATTTTTTGTACTTTCATGGTAGCCTCGTCGGCCTGCATAGTTAAGTATATATGTGTTGGTGTGTTTACCCTTTAGGTGAGTTAGATATTATCTTCACATGATTTCAGCGTACGACCTTGTCGACCTTGGTTGGTATTATCTACTTGCATGTAGGCCTCGTCAGCATAAGTTGAGGGTTACCCCTCCAAGGTTCATAATTACAGAGTAGTATGCTCAGGCTAAGTATGGCATCGGGTGCTGGCCACGCCTCCCCAGTTTTGGGCGTGACAATAATTAACCCAATATGATAAGTTAACTTGTCAAATCAATATCAAAATTTCAACATTCATGTAACACCATAACCCTAAAATAACGAGTTTAGCCTTGCATATTCGTGGTAGCAATATCAAGTAATTCGCAAGAATATACAAAAATCAACAAAAGAAGGGAAAAAGAAGAACTCAAGAGGAATTTCATGGTCTCCGAACTCTGTGATGACTTTTCTCTTCTTCCAAGTGTGTTAGATGACCTAAAAGCTATATTTTTTCCTTTCTATATTGTTTACAAAAGTCGTGGGTCAAAGTTTCCATTTTCCCAATCCGAATCGGCTTCAAGGATTGATGCTAAGGTGGATTCTTCATGTCCACTTCTGCCTGGAATTCCCAGAATCGGATGTTAGAGTGGATGCTTCACATCCAAGCTCTGTTCTTTCAACTCTGACGCGCTCAAATGCGGATGCTAAGCTGGATGCCTTCTTGAAACTTCACTGCTAAGGTTGTTGGTTCTACAACATGCTAAGTTGCAAGCAAAGCTTGCACATTTTGTTACTCTAAATGAAGCATATTTTTATTATATTTTTGAATCCAAAAGTCCTAAAAAACCACACACAACTCAATTGGTATACAAATCAATAATTAATACAAGTTAGGAATATCCACCATAAAATAGCAGCAGAAAATGGTCAAAATATGAGTAAAGTGATATTAAAACATATAAATATGCCCAATACCAGTAGTCACATAGAAATTTCATGAGCCCATATCAATATGATTTTTACTAAGTCTTTATTCACCTTTTATTTGAAATTCTTGAGCATATGCATACATTTTGAATAAAGATACAGGATTTGGATTACTAACTTTAGCATGAAAGGTAAACCGTATGGATGAGATACAGTTATGGCAGAAGACATGATGATCAGACAATGATTTATAAGGGATTGCTATTATGTCCCTCTTTGTGCTTGGACTTGGTATCGTCCCTCCGGAGTCAGGTGATTACTCATGTTACTTTGGGCTCTGTGAGCGTGGTTAGTATATGGATTTCCTACCGAGTCGATACATGGATTTTGTATCGTGTTATTATGATACATGAATTTTATACTGGGATATATGTATATTGTATCGGGGTACATGAATCTTGTACTTTTGAGCATGCATTGATATTCTTGATTCATTTAGAGGCATTCATTTAAATGCTAACTGTTGTGTGCCGTGTAGACAATCTAGTTGGGAGCCTCGATACCATTGAATAAATTATGCCAATTTTTATTTTCATAAATGAGAAGCGTTAAGATTATCTATTGAATTGGAAAAAGTAGGCTTTTCGTCTTTCGACAATTTTATATCTTGATTCCTGTAAGTTACGAGGATATTTACTGTTCCAGCTCCAGGCTTGTTATTATTTCTGTGTTGTAAGTATTCAGATGCATCTAGGCTCGCTACTACTTTTTCGAGGTTAGACTTAATACTTACTAGGTACCGACTGTGATGTACTCATAATACATTTCTTCACATTTTTGTGCACGTTTTGAGGCTGGTATTTTGGTGGCCTTTGAGCTGAGTATGAGTGTGTTATTGGAGACTTTGCGGTGAACTGCCATATTGTTTCGGCCTGCAGTACATGGATTCTCCGTCCTTATTTATCCCTTTCTATTATCTTTCTCACGATAGTTGTGATCATATATGCAGACCTGTACTTACTCAATAACTGCTCTTGTACTTACATCACCTAGTTCTTGGGAGTTGTACTGTTTTTTTCGTGTTTAGACCATGTTATACTTGTATCATATATTTTACTGCTTTGAAATTATTTTCTGCTCTTATTATGATATAACTCTTATAACTAAAGAAAATTGGACTGTATTCTGTTAATTGTGAGTTGGCTTGCTTATTAAGTGCGGCCAAACACCATTAAGGCCCGGGGTGGGACTTTGAGTCGTGCCATGAAAAAGAACTGATCGGCAATAATGCAATGCCCAAATTATTGGGCTATCCCTTCGAGCCCAACAGTCAATACAATCAACTATCAAATTTCTAGGCCCGTCTGCCTAACAATGAGCAAGTCCAATAATTATTTTCTTACACTTTAACTAGTCATCCGGCCAATTCAAAGATGAAGAACAAAGCTCTAAGTATTACTAATAGGCCGAATTAATTCAAAAATGTGCATTTAAACTACTTCAAACAATTTATCAAGTCTTAAATGACTCATTAGCAATTAAGTCACTTTATCGATTTAACTTATAACTTTAGTCATAATTGTGATAATCCAAAGATAGAATATTATTAATTTCTTAATTGATTAGCATTTTAATGACATTACATATATATAATCTTCGTAATGATTATGATAGTTAAGCCATTTCATCTACAATGATATCAAATCCATGATTTATGGCCTTGCACTAATTTTAAATTAGCAAAGAGAACTTCAAACACTAATATACTTAGGCGCATTCAAAATAATATAGCTATGTAAATGTCCGCGTAACATTGTTATGATCCATAAATGATGGGGAAAAACACGCTTTGGTGCGGCTTAAATAAACGTTTAATAATAATAAGTTGTCTTTAGTTATGAACAGGTAACAAAATTTTGACTTAATAAAGACAAGGACACGTACGCGCAACTTGCTCTAGATGTTTCGTTATAATACAATAATTCAAGTGATTAAAAGCGGATAAAGTCAAAAGTATGAAATCCATAAGGATAAAATATTAAAAATTAATTTAAATCAAGTTTAAGTTAATCAAGTGACCATGCTAGAGTCACAGGATTTGGAGAGTGCCTTATACCTTCTCCCCGGTTAATAAAACTCCTTACTCGGTCTTCCGAATTTGCGGATCATAATGAGGAGTCAAAACTTTCTTTGATTAGGGATTTACATAAAATGTGACTTTGAACACTGAAAATACTTAATTCCAAGTTTGCAACTCCTAAAATTAATAAAATAATTACTTTTCAAATAATGTCACTTTAATTGAAAAACTTCTTTTGCCAGTCACAGAAGGTGTGCCAACGTCAGCAGATTACCCTTTATTGTAATGCTTTAGTTGATTATTATTGTTGGCTTATCTAACAGGTTGAGGTTAAGTGCCAGTACGACCGCTGGAGGATTTTGGATCGTGAGAGTAAAATTTGGTTAAGCTAATTATCGTGGACTGTTCTAATTAATCTGGACAGCTATTCATAGTTCTTTTTTGCCTGCCAATTTATATGAATGAGAAAGATATTTTTCTATGCACCATATATCGAAAAACACTTATGAGTGACTAGTTCAAAAGGAAGATACAAACAAATGGTGATTGTGTGGTCCGCAATGGGCGAATTGGATTGTATGCTATGGATTTATAATGGCTACAGTGGTAATTATGTCGTCTATAATGGGAAGTGTGGCCAACACTCTGGGAGTGTGATCCGCATTGTGGTACGCCTACTACAGATTGTCTGCAGGTGTTAGGGTGGAGTGCAGATCCTATTGTAGCCGCAATGGTGTGATTATGTTGTCCACAATGGGTGAGTATGCTCAACATTGGTGCAAGATTTTAGGTTTTTTTAATAAATATAAATATTAAGTTCTATGATTATTTTATTTTTTACCATTTTAGATACTTGAAAGCTCAATTATATTAGATTTTGACCCAAATCTTCATCTATAAGCTTGGGATAAGTTATTCTATCTTGAATTTGAGATGAGTTTATTAGCAAAGTTGCTCAAACTAATATGTCTAGGCTGGTAGGAGAATCCACTTTGGATAAGAACCAAACAAGTGTGTAAGAAATATTTGGTCATACTTTTCTCATTGAAAATATCCTGAACAAAATCCCTAATGCCATCCTTGATAATTTCCTAGAATTTATAATAAAGAATACCAGTATAGCCATTGGGTCCAACTGAGCTAAAAGCACTCATGCTGAACTCAGCTTCCTTGATCTCCTCACTATCAAAAATTGCAGTTAAGTACTCATTGTTAGAAACGGTAATGCATTGAGGAATACAGTTGAGGATGTCTTGGTCTCTAAATTGGTGCTTTTTTTTTGTTTTGGCAAATTATAAGATTTTATTCATAATAAAAGCAAACCGCAAAGGAGAAGTACAAGTAAGGGGGACAAAAGCTCGATTAGTGTCGCCTATATTCCTTGGCTATATAATTACTCCTCTGCGCCTCACATTGCCTGTATAGCAGCCTCATGTAGAGGAGTCATAGTATAGCTGCTGGCAAAGTCTCACGAGGGCATATAATCTAACAGCCATTCGGGTGTATCCAAAGGCATAGGACCTAAGCAAACACATACCGAGCTAAACCTTACCTTACCGATCCTATTGAGGCAAATAAAAAGGCCTCACTATTAGAAAGCATGCAGAAAGAAAGAACTTGCAAGAACCAAATATTTTGTGATCATCATAGAGTTTATAATACACTCTATGATGATATTACAAATGATAATGCTAATAAAATGACATATTAAAAAGTAGTAAGAATTATAACCTTGCCCCTCGTTGTCTAATGTAGTGATTTCTTCAATTTGAAAGTCGTTATCATCCTCCTCCCGCATCTTCAGAATATAGTCAAAAATCATCTATTCCTTGAATGGGCGGATCTCGTAGAGATGGTTGAATCAACCTGCTTTTGCTTCGCCACTCGCATAGGTAGTCTTCTAACATTTGTTTCGTCATTCAACTTGCCGTCCCAACTCTTCTTCCTTGAATGCGATTTCTTAGCTTTTCCACTATGCATAGGTGATAAATCGCCCTTTTTAGTAGCCTCGTCCATGCTTTTTTGAAGCATGTCGTCTTCCTCTCCTTCTTCATAAATTTCGCGACCCAAACTAACTGTCTGTGGGAGTTTCTGGACAGCTTCCAGTGGCATCAAAGCATGACCATCTTGTGCTACGACTGTCTTGCTTTTCTATTGCTCCAGATTTTGTTCGTCTTTATTGCTCTCAACTAGTGCATCTAACAGTTTTCTATCTTCCAGTGATATCACTGGATTATGCATTCGAATTTGCTGTTGCTGCTGTTCCTGCCCAGCAGATGGTACTACAATTTGATCTGATTTATGAATTATTGGCATTCCTGTGCGCTGCTGCTGCTTCTGATTCCCAAGTGTTCCTGCTGAAACCACTGGAATATGTGCTCAAGGTTGTTGTTGCTACTGCTCCTTTCTAGATTTTGCAGGATTACTCACTGGACTGTTAATATCACTTGACTGCACTGGACTGCTGGTGCGAAGTTTCTGCTGCTATTGCTGTTCATCGTTTCTACGCACTGGACTTCCTCGACTGCTTGTGCGATAGTGCTGTTGTACCTATCCAGCTGCTGCAGGTGTTGCTGTATTTAAAGTCACAGCACTTCTGTGAACAAATTGCTACCCAAGTTTATCAAACTGCTGTTGCTGCCCATCTGCTATAGTTAACCTGTTTGTACGAAATTGCTGTTGCTGCTGTCCAGCAGCTACTGGTGCCACAGCCGATGGAGTTTGTGTAGGAATAAAAGCTGGGGCATTCAAGTTTAACTTGCTCTTTTGATTCGATTACATTGGAGGAGAGGTTATTGACTGCAAATCTTCATCGTCGCTCTCAAGGGCAGCATAGTCAGTCGACTCACCCTCGTCATAATCTCCCCAGTCTTCTTCATCATCGTCAACTTTATCCGCCCAAAATCTACCTCTTGTATACCACTCCTTTGTATAACTCGTTTGTCTGTTACTAACCATGTCTCTCAAACTTGGGACAACGTCGTTGTTATTTCCAGTGGCGAAAGTGTTCAAGGTGACTAAAGGCTGCCCAACCATATTTGTATGTAACATCATTGCAGCCTGCGCATCCTTGATAATCTGTTCGACGTGACGACTGGAAAATTGCAGTGTAGGTACATGTGAACTGTGATCCTCCATCCTTTTATTCTCTGAAATATTCTGTCGAACACCCAAATTCTTAGCCACAATAAGACTGCGTTGGCGTTCTTGTCCAGTGTTATCGCATGGAACCAGTTGCTTGGACATCATACTATCATTTTGTATTGCCAACTCAGGTTGTCCAACCTTATCAAGTGCCAAAACATCAAATTTATTCGAGCTGGACACATTACCTGAGGAATTTCGTCGAACACCTGGGCTCAACTGGCATGATGTTGCAACCTTCTTTGTAGGCGATTTTTTAGATGTTACCACATTACAAACCTCACCCTTTTTGCTTGTATCTTCTCTTTTATCATCACCAACCTTACGAAGGTCTTTAGATACCCCATGTATGGCCTCTTGCCTATCATTTTTATTACCCAAAATGTGGGATGCATCCTTCAAATTTGCTGCATTCCCAGATTGTCCAGCAGTAGCTGCTCGATCAGTAGTATTGTTTTGAACACCAACAGTAGCTGTGTGCATACGCGCAAAAACTGTTGAAGTAGGAATTTCCCTTATGGTAGCTTTGAATTGTCCCTTCAACATCCTCGTAGCATCATCCTGATACTCATCATCAACAGCAGCAGCAGTAGCTCGACCCCCATCATGTGCTGTTATTTTGTTTCCAGTATCAGCAACAACAACACTGTCTACTCCAGTATTCAGAAGCTGTTGGTTACTATTGTTTTCTGCTGTTTGCACCACATGATGGGCAGTTTTTTTAGCGTTCAAAAAATCTCTCGCATCGCCTTTAAGCTGCTCAACAGTGCTCGTATCAACTATTTGTAGATTGCGATCGACTGGCCTGTTGCGATCAATTGCGGAAACTACATTCTGTCCAAATTTTTCTTTCAAAAAATGACACATTGTTTCGTCATGAACTTGATGCTTACAAAAAGAGCAATACTTTGGCAAGTTATCATGAACAATAGCCTGGTAATATACAAAAAATTTCCCAGTATCTTTGTCGACGACGCGTAACTCAACTTTATTTGGATGTTCATCTAAAAGATCTATCAACACCTTAACCCTAGGAGTGCTAGGTCTCGTCCTTTCATGTGTCGCCTTGTCGACTTCAAGAGGTTTGCCCACAGCAGAAGCAATAGACATAACTGATCTTTTGGCAAAGAAGTTAGGAGGCAGACCTGGCAGTGATATCCAAACGACAGCCATGGAAGTTTCCTCCTTCGAATTGAACCCTATTCCATGGAAAAGTTCTAATAAAATATTCATCTCCATTGGCTTTGAACACTAGTTGATCGCGACAAAAACTGGACAAAATCTGCATAAAGATCGAACCTAATCAACAAATGACAATATTCCAGTTGCCCAACGCTAAATCGACCTTGAATATGAAATTGCGACTGGAAACTCCTTCGAATCAGTTGCAGGTCTAGTTTTCCATAGGAAAACTTCATGATAACAGCTTGGTGTAGTCCCTCCTCTCTTGTAAACTTATTAACTTCATCTATGGTGAAGTTGATTGTGAGTACACCGTGTTCGACAGTCACTGGGCATAAATCAATTTTCGATATCGTTGCGGCGGATTGTTTTTGATGAAACTGTGAAGCGTATGACTTTATGGGATCGGTATGGATTATGTCGGCGATGTTTTGATGTTTCTCTCCCACAGCCAAAGGCTGGGGAGAGCTCGCGGCAGCCATGGCTGCTCAAATTTGCATCACGGAATCGTAGAAATAGAGGATTTTACCTAAACAGCTACAAAACGAAGCTGAAGCAGAGGAGACAGAAACAGAAAATCGGCGTTGTGGAGAAGCTAGCTTCAGCATTAGTGAGCACCTGCCAGCGCTGGTGCATTGAAGTGCTTCCAGATGATTTGAGCAAAGTGACCTGAGTTGAGTGTGTGCTCTACTGTTTCATTCCCTGCTTTGGTGCAGCATACACATTTGTTAACACTTGGAGCTCCAAACCTAGCTACTCTATCATCTGTGGGTAGCTTGTTTCTCAATGCTCTCCCTAGGCAAAATGACCATTTGAAGGGTATTTTCTTGTGCCAGGTCATCTTATTTGTGAGAAGTACCTTGTTCCTTTCTCTCAACACAGTCCATGCTGATGCACAGGAGAATTCCCCAGAAGCAGAAGGCTGCCATATTTGTGTGTCATTGATGTGGGGCTTATAATGGATTTTGACTTGGATAATGTGTGAGATTATGGACAGGGGAGCTATTTGAGATGTTATTTGACTGAGTTTCTGAATATCCCATTGCCCATCAGTCCAGTATTGTGAGACCTTGATGTTGCCAGGCCTGCCCTGTCCTTGTCTGAAACTAGCTAAGTGCCTAATACCTAACCAATTATCCCACCAAAAGCTGGAATTTCGTGAGTGCAATATCCATCGAATGTGATAGTCAGCAGTTTCTTTGTTGAGCATCATTCTTCTCCATGGCTGTGACTATCCAGAGCCCCATTTTTTTTATCTGGGGTGTGATCTCTTACAGTATTTGGCCTGTAAAAAATTGCTCCACAGTGTCTGTTTGGTCCTTAAAGCCCAACATTGTTTGTATTCCATAGATTTACAAATCTCTGCTATAGGTCTCAGTCCAATGCCCCCTTCTTCCAGTGGGTATGATAGTGTGTGCCATGAAGCCTAATGGTATTTGTTCCTTTCTTTGTTCATTCCCTAGAAGAAGTTAGCTGCCAGTTTCTCTATCTGTTTAAGGATAGATTTTGGAGGTGTGACTGCTGGCAGCAAGTGAATAGGGAGTGATTGCAGGACATGCTTGATCAAGGTCAATCTACCCCTATAAGATAATAACCTGCCATGCCAACCTTTTATCCTACTTAGCACTTTAGAAATGATACCATTGAAGTGCATAATCCTTTTCCTGCAAGTGTATAGGGGACAACCTAAGTAGTTAGAGGGGATTCCTTTTTGTTAAAGCCTGTGACTTGCTGAATTCTCCTGGTAGTATATTGGAAAGCAGAGGGGGCAGTCATAAAATGACTTTTGCTTTTGTTGATCTGCTGCCCAAATGTCTGCTCATAATCTTGAAGGACCTTCATGATCTTCTTTAAAGAAGTTCTGCTGCCTGAGGTGAAGATGGTCACATCATCTGCAAACCTCAAATGTGTGATTTGAGGTCCTCTCTTTTCCATATAGAAGCCATTAAAAAACTAATCATGTGTGATGTTGTTGAGCATCCTAGATAGTAATTCAGCTCCCATAATAAAGAGTGAAGGGGCCAGAGGGTCCCCTTTTTTTAGACCTCTAGTGGAGTGAAAGAAGCCAAATCTTGTGCCATTGACTATGACAGAGTACCAGTTGTTGGAGATTGTTCTCCACACCATGTCATGATTCTTTCACTAAAACCCATTCTTCTCATCATTATACATGTAAAGGACCAAGATACTCTGTCATAAGCATTTGCCATATCCAATTTGATCACTACATTAGCACCTATGTTTGGCTTCTTAATTCCCAGGACAATCTCCTGTGTAAGCATAATATTCTCAGAAATACTTCTGCCTTTGATAAAGCCAGTCTGATTTGGGGAGATGATCTTGGGGAGAATAGGTGCAATTCTTTTGGAAATAATCTTGGATATAATTGTGACGACCCGACAAGTCGTCTAACGAGTTACCGCTCTGTTTCCCCTATTTCCACCTCATTATGCTTCGTTATCCGTGTTTCATGTGATCGAATTGAGTAAGTTGCATTCGGAGTGAAATCGGTAAGAAATGAGACACTTAGTCTCTTTCAAGGAGGCTTAAGTTGTAAAAGTCAACCGTATGTTGACTTATGAGTTAGAGGGCTCGGATGTGAATTCCGATGACTCGGTTAGTTTCGGGAGAGGATTTATGACTTAGGAGAGTGATCGGAATTAGTTTTGGAGGTTCCCTATAGAATTAGGCTCGAATTGGTGATGTTAGAATTTTGGCGATTCCCGGTTGATAGGCGAGATTTTGATCCGAGGGTCGGAATGGAATTCCGAAAGTTGCTGTAGCTTCGATATGTGATTTATGATTTGTGTGCAAAATTTCAGGTCATTCGGATGTGTTTTGGTCGGGTTTAGATCAAAAGAGCGATTTAGAGGATTTTGAGATCCTTAGGCTTGAATCCGATGCGAATTGATGTTATGATGTTGATTTGAACGTTTCCAAGGTTGGAACAAGTTTGAATAATGTTATGGAACATGTTGGAGTGTTTGGTTGAAGTCCCGAGGGTCTCGAATGGATTTTGGATGGTTGAAGGAGTTTAACTTTGGCATTTCAAGAATGTGCCGATGTCGTATCTTCAAGAATAAGTGGTATCATATTATGCAAATGAACTCCAAATTCAGTTTTGATTGAAGCATTAGATCCGTATCGAAATTTCGGAGTCATAGCAAAAAGAATCGTCCAATTCGACATCGTATGAGAAAGTTATGCCTATTTTCGTGTTAGGGAAAAATTCTGCAGACATGTCGAAGCTGCGATCGCAGAATTGACCGCAGATTCGACATGCGAACCGCATTTTTGGACCTGGAAATTGCAGATTGAGGTAGAACTTGAGGCGAGAAATGCGACCAAAAATGCGAACTGCAAAGGTGAAATGCGGACCGCATTTTTGGCATACAAGATCGCATTTTTGACCTGAAGAGGGTGTTTTAACTCGATTTTTGACACTTTTTAAGTAGAACCCAATGCCCATCTTGTTCTATAAGACCCATTTTCGTTACCCACGAAGAGGAACACTTCCAAATACCATAGAATCACCATAAATCAACCTCAAAACTATATTCAAAGGAGATTTTCATGGACAAATTCTTAAAGGAAGAGTTTTTGTCATCTTAAACATACTTGGGGCCGTAGAACTCGGATTGAAACAAGTTTTAAAGCAATTCTTGGAGGGTTTCCGAGAGAAACATTGGGGTAAGTATTGATAACTAAATTTTGGATGAATTACCTCATTTTATCACTATTTTTAGCAATTAATTGGTGATTTAAGTTGGGAAAATTGTGGAAAACCCTAAGGCTTAGGTGTGAGGTTTAGAAGTCGATCCGGTGTCGGAATTCGACAAATATTATATGATTGAACTCGTGAGGAGATAAGGAACCCGTTGAAGTGATAATTTCTGAATTTTGAGAAGTGGGCCCGGGGCTCGGGTTTTGCTAATTTCGGGATTTCCTAGTAATTTTGATTATTTTCGCTTGGGCTTTGTCCGCATAGCATAATGTGACGTAATTATTCTGAATTTGAATAGATTCGACGCACGTGGAGGCCAATTCAAAGGGCAAAGGCATTGCGGGCTAAGAATTTAGCCGGTTTGAGGTGAGTAATGATTGTAAATGATGCTCTGAGGGTTTGAAACCCCGGATTGCACATTGTAGTGCAATATTGAAGTAAGGCACACGCTCGATGATTAGCGTGGGGTCGTTTACTACTGGGGATTGTGACTTGGTCCGTCCCGATTGATGATTTTTACTACCTATTTGATTGGAACTGATTTGATAATATAATGATTTGGGCTTCTAGCCATATTTGGGCTTCGTGCCGGTTATGTGAACCCTTCAGGGGTAATTTATCACTGTTTACTGAAATCATATTTGGGCTTCACGCCGGTTATGTAAACCCTTCGGGGGTATTTGTTAATGATTTGAATCATTATTTGAACTCAGTTTTGAAAACTAAATGATGTTTTCAAATGATTTTGAAATGGATCGGGTGGCACGCCGCCACGGATATGATGTAAATGGGATCGAGTGGCACGCTGCCACGAGATATGATATAGCGCTTGGGCCGTAAGAACCCCCTCCCGGAGTTTGAACCACCCACAGTGAGCGTAGGGTACCCATTATGATAATTACAGTTGGTAACAATGACAACTCTAGGTTACAGTTGGTAACAATGACAACTGATAACCGGAGATGGGTAGATAATACAGTTGGTAACAATGACAACTGTAGGTTACGGTTGGTAACAATGACAACAGGTAACCAGAGATAATGCAGTTGGTAACAATGACAACTGTAGGTTACAATTGGTAACAATGACAACTGATAACCGGAGTTTGATAGATTTACAGTTGGTAACAATGACAACTGTAGGTTACAGTTGGTAACAATGACAACTGGTAACCGGAGTTTGAAAGAGTTTACTATTTTAAATGATACTAAACCCAGGGATGATACAGTTGGTAACAATGCCAACTGGTAACCAGAGTTGGGGAGATTTTTACTGTTATTAAATGATATTGAGCCCGAGGGGTAGTTTTAAAGTGCTTTCTTTTACTTCATGCTATTTACTTGAAAGATGTACATGTTTTACCATTGAAAGGAGATTGTACTTGAATTTACACTGGTTTACTATTTCACTGATGTTTCATTACTTCATTATGGATTGCCTTGTGCATTATGTGTTTTCTTACTTTCAGTCATTATTTATGTGTATTACTTACTGAGTTGGAAGTACTCACATTACTCCCTGCACCATGTGTGCAGATTCAGGCGTTAACGATTCCGCTCCGAGGCATTGACTACTACTGCTAGGACGGTGATTCGGAGGTTACGAGGTAGCTGTTGGCGTCCGCAGCCCCGTATCTCTTTTATTTTGTTGTTTCCACTTTCTTCAAACAATTGTGCCAAAGATATTGTAATAGTTATTTTGTTATTAGGATTTCATTAGTGGCTCATGACTTTGTGACACCCTGATCTGAGGGTTGTAGTCGGGATGGTTTATTATATTTTTCCGCAATTTACTGTTATTAAACCGTACCTCTATTATTTTCGTATTATTTAACTGTTAAAAAAAGAAGTTAGTTTGGATTGGCTGGCCTTGTCTTCACGAGAGGCGCCATCACGACCGGGTTGGGATTTTGGATCGTGACAGAGTTGGTATCAGAGCCTAGGTTACATAGGCCTCACGAGTCATGAGCGGGTTTAGTAGAGTCTTGAGGATCGGTACGGAGACGTCTGTACTTATCTTCGAGAGGCTGCAGAACCTTTTTAGGAAAATTCCATATTCTTTATATCCTTATCGTGCGGTTTGATTCTATTGAGGCTTATGCCTTTATTTCCTTCCTATTCAATCTTAAGCGGCCTGAAGCGCTTGTTATCAATTGGGCGTCGAAGAGTTGAACTGGTACTACAGACGTGGTGCCAGATGCGTATTCGGGCAGGCTATTATCATTTTCTTGTGGAAGGGTGTTCTTATGTTCCAGTGAAGGAAAGGCAGTCGGACTATAGATGTCCATGTTTGGTTGATGAAATAACAAGACTTGATATTTTCAAGCATGATGGGATTTTCAATGTGATGCGGTGTCGTCGTTCTTGTTTGAACGTATTATGGTCCGTCGGTGATACGGTCTTCTTGGATTTTTGCCTTTGGGGCATGGTGCTGTGAAATGGTGCCTGAGGGGTGGTTGCCAGAGATAACTGTGTGCAGCAGTCAAAATCGAATTAGTATTTCTAGTGTGGATGGCTTGAGAAAGATGATCATCGAAGAGGATTAGAGTCGGTAACATTTTATTGGTTCGGGTGCTACAGATATGGATTTCGATTTGATGCAAGAAGTGGTTCGCGGTGGTTGAAGTACTAGCAGGCCAAGTATGAGAAGCAGAGGTTGAAAAGTTTCTTAAAGGAGATGGTTTAACCGAAATAAGAGTGACAGATTAGCATATGGATTCTGTGGTAGGATAGCCGCGTGCCTTAAGAAAGTGTAGAACGGTTTGGGAATCACGATGGAAGGTGATTTGGCCTACGTATTCTATTTGGAGTGATGGATTTTGTACGAAGAAAGATCGAATATGGAGGAAAGGAGTTGTTTGAAATGAATAGGGGTGTGAAGATCTGATTATCGTTTCAGGTGCAACATGACTTGAGTTCGTAAAGTGTTGTTAAACTTTCGGTTGATGCCATTAGGGAAGGAGCAGACTTATACAGCTGGTGGGAGAGCATAAGCTCAGGAGAATTTGCTAATTACGGGGTAGTTGTATCCAGTGCAGCGTCGTTAGAAGATGTCGGTAAGGATTTCCACAGGTGGGTTATCTCCTGTGAGCAGGTTAGCAGTGGCGTGATGTCGATGAAGCTTTCGCGAGGTATACTACTTGCTACCCAGCAAGAGGTCGAATGTGTGACCATGACTTGTGATCCAGGATGTTCATGAAAAGCTTAAGAAAGACTTCGACAAGTCTGTCGTGTTAATGGTGTGAGATCATGGTGATTGAGAAGCAGGAATTGTTGTGGGCTCTACATTATGTGACGGTGGCTTAGAGCTAAGTGGGGGAGAGCCCCATCGTTTACAATTGGATCGCGTGGTTGTCTTCTTGTGCGATTTTCTAGTTATCGGTACGTTGGCAGATTATTTATGACTAAGAAAAGGAAATATTAGGGGTAATTCAGCGAAGAACTAGATGGGCGTGTGCTATATTCGGCATTATCGATAGATGTTCAGGTTCTTGGGAAGACTCGGAGCTTATGTTTTTGTGGACGTGATGTACATGGAAAAGAGCGCAGTTGGTTGCTTCTTTGAGAGGTTGTCATGTGCTAGTAGAGCGTTGGAGTTGGTTATCTTCGGGACTAGGTCAGAGTAATTGACTCTCGCTAACGGTCCTAGTGGATTCAAGAATTAAAGTGCAATGCCTAAAAGAATTGTGGTCCGAAGTCTGGTTAAGGATCGAGTCTTCACAGTGGATTGCGAATGGAACCTGGAATATTCTATGTTACCATCGGGTATACGGTGCAGTATTGGAGGAAAGGAAGAAATAGTTTCGGATGCGCAGAAGGTCTTGCAAAATGAGTGTACCAGTCTGAGATAATATTGAGAAAATAAGGAGGGTATGAGATGGTTCATGAGTATTGAGATAATGTGGTCTCGCGATTCGGGTCACTCGAGGTGAATGCGAATTGAGTTCACTATGTTGTGAATGGAGCTATTATATTTCTAAGTCAGGTCAAGAGTAAATTGAAAGAAGTTGGGTTGGTTAGTAATGGTTGAATCGGTGTGATGGTGGCAATGATTAGTTCCTTCGGCGTGTGAAGTTTTACATGTGGTATGTGGTTGTACGTGCTAGACCGATAGCCACCATGACTTGATTGATTTGGGAGATATTGCTTCGAATGGCTTTTTTGTGTGAATGGACTCCGGAAGAGTCATGATGGTTTATACCACAACTTGAGGTTTGTATTCTCTGTGGTTATGGGAATTCAGTTTCATGTTGCCATGGTTATTCTGAAATGAGTTGAGTGAAAGGGGTTCTAGCCAATGAAGAATTCATTCTACTAATGGTTCAGCGGTTATGAAAAATTCTTTTAATCTCGCGTAACGGTATGATGTCTGGATTGGGTTGCACGGCGCAACGGTATCATGTATGGATCGGGTTGCGTGCCGCAACAGTGTTATGTTGAGTACGGTCCCCTATACCTCTTCCCGCGTATTTTGTTTCTTATCCTTTGAGAAGGGTTCGTAACATCTGTTTGACCGTTTATTCATTACGCGGGCTGGATAACTCTTTTCCAGAGTTTGTCCCTCGTTATGTGTCATGTTCAAACTGTAGCTTGTCGGCGCATTGATGGCGCCATATGAGAGCTGAGTCGGTGTTTGAAGCGGCTTATTGCGTGAGCAGCTTGCACCGAGTGAGATGAGATTATTGGAGCTGAAATCTATGCAATCAGATTTATATAAGGCACATTAAAAGGAAACATCAATATTCAGTTCAGAATGAGGTAATGGCTCTTGACAGGATGAAAGACTACATGAATTATTGACTCAGTAGGTGGCTACGAGTTTCTACACGTTTCTTTCGTCATGGCAGTATTGTGAGATTTGGAATAGAATTTATATGTGTCATGAGATGTGTTGCAGGCACCAGATTCCTGAAATTTCAACTATTGCGGTCGGAGGATGCTATTATGGTAAATCCACCTATATGGTGAGTTTGTGAATTTGCACTCCACCACTGTGTTTATCCCTGCTGGGAGATTTTGATGGTCATAGCCGTGTCTATCATTTTCTTTCGTACACTGCAGAGGGCTATGAGTCCAAAAGTTACTTTCTGTTACTCAGTACAGTGGGTTTTGATGTAATTTCGGGATAATTGATTAAAGCTTTATGAATTATATGCCCTACCGGTATGGGAGTTCATTATGTGCCGTGATTTCGATTAAAGGAAATTATTTTTTTTTAAGGGGGAAATGTATAGATTTCGGCTGGCACGATGTGCATATTACTTGTGATTCAGAGTTGAGGACGAGATTCTCGCAATTGTAATATGATGTGAAAAGCTTAAACTGGGCTATGAGCCGCGGTGGGAGTTATATAAGGAC